>PVJS01001991.1:0-12208 GCA_004027185.1 Glis glis
TCTCTCTCTCTCTCTCTCTCTCTCTCTCTCTCTCTCTCCTTAGTGAGGCCCTCCGCAACTTCGTGAGACCCGGTTTCAAAAATAAAGTATAAAAAAAATAGGGCTGGGGGCGTAGCGCAGAGGTAGAATGCCCCTGCGTTCAATCCCCGGTACTGCAAAAATAAATAAATAATAGATGAAAATTTTTCAAATCTGTTGAAAACTATAAACCTTCAGATTCATAAAGTTCAGTGAAACCCAAACACAGAAACTTGGGGGGGGGGAGCTACACCAAGGCACATAATAATGAAATTGTTTAAAACCGGTGGTAATGTTTTAAAAATCTTAAACTTATCCAGGAAAAAAGGATATATTATATACAGAGGAACAAAAATAAGGATGACAGCAGACCTTTTTTTGGGAAATGATACAATCCAAGAGACAATGGAAGCATATCTGTAAAGTATGTGGCAAAAAATATTGTAACCTAAGAGTTCTATGCTGAACAAAATATCTTTCAAAACTGAAAGTAAAATTAAGACTTTCAGCTATATAAAGCTGAAAGAATTTATCACAAGATTTACTCTACAGAAGATATTAAAGGAATTAATTTAGGCAAAAGAAAATGATACTAGATGGAAATCTGGATTTATATACAAAGTAATGTACAGTTCCAGAAATAGTAACTGTGGATAAATACAACAGACCTTTCATTATTTACATATCTTCAAAAGATAACTGACTGCCCAAACCAAATATAATCATGAATTATGGCGTTTGTAACAAGTAGAATTAAAATCAATGACAACAATATCACAAAGACCAGTAGTGGCCAAATTTAAGTCTACTGTGGAAAATGCAGGTATAATATACAGGTTTTTATACTATACCTGAAGTAGTATATTATCACTTAAATATAGACAATTATGTTTTGAAGATGTGATTCAAAATAAAGCAACCACTAAGAGACTACAACAAAAGTTTAAGACAGATAAATTGAAACCACAAAAAATATTTAATTCAAAAGAAGGAAGAAGATGGGAACTAAGAATAGAAGGAAACAGACATATAGAAACAAATAACAATATGGTATATTTAAATCCAATTATGTTAATATTTTTGTTACATGTAAATGATCTCAACAGTCCAATTAAAGAGCAGATATTATCAGATTGGATAAAAAAGCAGTGCCTCACTCTGTGTTGCTTGCAAGAAGCCCACTCTAAATATAAAGGCACAAAAAGATTAAAAATGAAAGGATGAGAAATATATATTGTACTAACACTAATCAAAGGAAAGCTAAAGTAATTATATTAATATCAAATGAAGTTGACTTCAGAATGAGAAATATTATTAGGGATAGGGAGGGTCATTTCATAATGATAGAAGGGTCAGTTCATCAAGAAGACTAAACAGTTCTAAATACTTTTACCCCGATAATAAAGATTCAGAATATATGGAACGAAAAACTGATAAAACTGAAAAGAAAAATAGACAAATCTACAAAGATGGTAGGAGGTTGTAACATTCCTATCAATAATAAAACAAGTAGACATAAAATCAATAAGGCTTCAGAAGACTTGAACAACACTATCAGCCAACCTGACCTAATTTTCCATAGAGCATTTCCCTCATCAACAACAGAGTAATTCTTTTCAAGTCCACACAGTACATACATTTAATAAGACTGATCATAATCTGTGCCATTACATATCAATGAATTTCAAAGTATGTTCTTTGTGTTGGGATTATATTAGAAATAGCAAGGGATGTGTGAAAAAGCCCTAGATATTTGGAGACTAAGTAACACATTTCTAAATAACTCTTGGGTCTAAGAAAAATGAAAAAGTAAAAATTAGAAAATATTTTGACTTAAATGAAAACAAACAGACAACATTTCAAATTTTGTGGGATGCATTAAAAGTACTTGGATAGTAGTATCACTAATTTCTACATTACAAAAGAAGAAAGTCTCAATTCAACTTATCTTTCACCTTTAGCTACAAAAAGAAGGGCTGAGCTGGATAGGATTGGGGGCACAAATGAGGCTCAAAGGAAATAATAAAAATTAGAGTGGAAATCAAGGAGAAAATCAAGAACTATTTTTTCTTATTGAACTGATAAAACCGAAAAACTGTTACCTACACAGCAGAAGAGCGAGAGAGACAGACAGACACACATACACATACACACACAGAGAGAAAGAGAGAAAGAAAGAAAGAAAGAAAGAATGAATGAATGAATGAATGAATATGAACACAAGTTACTAGTACCAGGAATAAGAGAGGTGATATCATGGATTTCACAGTTTTGTTTTTTTGTGGTACTGGGGATTGCACCCAGGAGCACTCAACCACTAAGCTATATACCCTGCCCTTGTTATTTTTTTAATTTTGTTACAGGGTCTCATTAAGTTGCTCATTAAGTGATACCCCTGCCTCAGCCTCCCAAGTAGCTGGGATTATAGGCATGCACCACTACGCCTGGTTTGGATTCCAGTTATTTACAGAATAATGAGGGTGCTTTGTGAACAACTTTATGTCAACGATTTGACAACTTAAATGAAATGAGCAGAGTCCTTGAAAGATTAAAAATTACTAGAGTTCATTCAAGGAGAAATAGGTAAATGGAATAGTTCTAGCTGTATTAAAGAAATTGAATTTCTAGTTAAAACCCTTCCCATAAAGAAAACTCTAGGGCCAGATGGCTTTTCTGGTGAATTCTACCAAATACCCAAAGAAAAGTAGTATCAATTCTATGTGAAGTCTTCTAAAAACTTTGATTCACATTTTCTGCTCTCTCCTGTAAACATATATTAAGTTTGGGTGATGTTTCTCTGGGCATTTGTTATATCATTCTCTCTACATTTGTATATTGTGAAATTTTACATTCAAACATATTGAAAAATGTAAAAAGCAAGTGACACCAGTACTTGGGAGGCTGAGACAGGAGGATTGCAGGTTTGAGGCCAGCCTTGGCAACTTGATGAGGCTCCTCTGCAACTGAGTGAGACCCTGTTTTAAAATAAAAAACAAAATAGGGCTTGGGTGTAGCTCAGGTAGAATGCCCCTGGGTTCAATCCCCAGTACCACACACACCCACACAAAAGCAAGTGATAATATTTTCTGTATGTAACACTTTTTTCACTTGTATATAGTGATTAATACAAGTTATAGTTTCTTTCACTTGTTTTGTTAACAATTGTGAATCTTCTTTTGGCAAATATCATGTAGTTTCATAGATAACATTCCTGATGGAGGAATCATTAGGATTTCTTAAAACTTAACACCACTTAAAACTTAGGGATCTTTACTGAATGGCCATTTTACCTACTAAGCCAATGCCATTTTTGTAATGCAGGATATGTGGTGGTATGATATTTTTAATTTTGTTAAATATTTTTCATGTATAATGTCTCAGATGGTAAACTGTCTTGGTGCTATTTTGATTGAAAATCTGTTATTTGTGTGTGTAATGTTAGATATCCCATATGAAATGCAACTTTTAGAACAATATTACTAGAAGAATGGTTTTTTTTTTTTTTTTTTGCGGTACCGGGGATTGAACCCAGCGGCATTCTACCTCCGCGCTACACCCCCGGCCCTATTTTTTATACTTTATTTTGAAACCGGGTCTCACGAAGTTGCGGAGGGCCTCACTAAGTAGAGAGAGAGAGAGAAACAGGGAGAGAGAGAAAGAGAGCTGAGGCTGGCCGCGAACCCGTATCCTCCGATCTCTGGATCCTCCGGTCTCCACCTCCCAAAGTACTGGGATTACAAGTGTGCGCCACCACGCCTGGCCTAGAAGAATTTATTTTTGACATAATATCTAACTTAATATAATTTCCTCTTGTTGAAATTAAATTTCCTGTTGAATTTTTTTCTGAAATTAAATTTCCTGTTGAAAATTTTTACACTTTCAAAATATTCAAAATATTATTTCTTTAATGTTCAGTTAGTTGTAACTTCTTGGTGAAACCTTTCCTACATTTTTTCTTTGGGTTTCTATGTGAATATTTCGATGTACAAGGATTTCTGTCTTCTGACAGAAGAATTTCCCACATTCTTTTGTTTTGATAGGGTTTCTCTTTTTACGGAGTCCCCTGCTAATCGATGAGTTTTTCTGTCTGGACAGATGCCTTCCACCACTCGTTATATAGTATTTCTCTGTCATGTGACTTTTCTGTTATGTCAAGTGTGACTGTTGCAGTAGGCACCTTAACATTCATCATTCTCATCAATTTCCTTTCTTGTGTTGTTTTCTGACTTTGAATTAAGGATTTAACTGTACACTGAAGATCTTTAACTCTCAACGAGTTAACACTGAGGTGAGCTTTCCTTGGTTCTCTGATGTACAAAAAGGTGTGAATTCTGAAAGAAAGGTTTCCTACATTCTTTTCCTGCGTGGTGAGTTCACTGATGTACAGTGAGGGTTGACTTCCAACAGAACGATTCCCCATATTTGGTATACTCATAGGTGTTCTCCTCCTATGTGTTTTCTCATGGATAGGAAGCTATGACTTCATGAAAAGGTTTTCCCACATATATTGCTTTCATACAGCTTTGCTCCCATACAGGGACTGTGATGCCCATTGAAGGTGAAATTTTGCCAGTTTTGGCAAAAGGTGTCTCACCTTCATTACCAAAAGCTCATGCATGAGTGCTCCAACATAATGCAGGGCTGACGGTGGCAAACAGGTGTTCCAGGTATGCCACTGATACTTTCTTCTGCTGTATTTCTTTTTTTTTTTTTTTTTGCGGTACCGGGGATTGAACCCAGGGGCGTTCTACCTCCACACTACACCCCCGGCCCTATTTTTGTATACTTTATTTTGAAACTGGGTCTCACGAAGTTGCGGAGGGCCTCACTATGTAGAGAGAGAGAGAGAGAGAGAGAGCGAGAGCTGAGGCTGGCCGCGAACCCAGATCCTCCAGTCTCCGCCTCCCAAAGTACTGGGATTACAAGCGTGCGCCACCACGCCCGGCTGTGCTGTATTTCTTTTTACTTTCTGATGTTGAGATTTGTCTTGTGGGTGAAAATAGCTCATGTTCATGAAATTTACAAGCCTTCTCTCCTCTATGAGTTCTCCAGTGCTTGAATTTTGCTCTCATACAGAAATATTTCCCACACTTGCTGCACTCACACAACGTCCTTTTGATGAGTCCTGGCGTGTGGACAAGAGCACCTCTGCATTCAGTGTATTCACGTGGTTTCTCCCCTGCCTGAGTTCTCTTATGTATAATGAAGACTGCCTTGTTATGGAACATTTTCTCAAATTCATTATGGCCAAAGGATTGCTTCACCTGGAAGTTTTTGGCACTGGAAACAGCCTTCCCTAGAAGTGAGAGCTTTCTGGCTTTTATGATATGCTTAGGGACCTGTTTCAGTATGCATTTCCTTGCATTTAATATCAAAGAATGACTCTCACATCCATTCCTCAATCAGCTCATTAGGATGCTTCCTTTCCTAGCATCTTTTGCTAATAATTAATTTTAAATATATTTCAAAAGGTTACAAAAGTAAATTAGTCATCTGAAGAATTCAGGGGAACTATTAGAAGAAGGGTTAGTTTGGAGGAATGAGATCAGATGTAGGTGCTTTTAGTGCCTTGTTCTGAAATCACTGTGAAAGGACCTGCCCTAGTGAACAATCTTCTGGTCTTTTTCCTTCATCATTCAGTCTCAATATCAATACCAAATTAACAGCTGGGCATGGTGGTGCATGCCTGTAATCCCAGTACTTGGGAGGCTGTAACAGGAGGACCACAGGTTCGAGGATAGCCTCGGCAACATAGCAAGACTCTCAGGAACCTAGAAAGACCCTGTTTCAAAACAAAAAATAAAAAAGAATGTCCCTGGGTTCAATCCCAAATACCACAAAAAAAATTTAACTGTCTTTTCTTCAGGAGTAAAGCAACAGATTTATAACCATTAACTCTCCAACTTGCTTCAATTCATGTGTACTTGAATGAGGGGACTCAAGACTACAGACATCAAGCAAAACAATTAAACAGACATCCAACAAGAAATCACCACTGAACTCTGATGATTAACATGCATTTTTTCTATTAAAACTATTCAATCCATAACCAGTTTCAGACCATCAATTCCTTTCTTCCCTATCAGTGACATGAGTCACATTTACATGGTATTGCTCTTGAAGAAGAAGCTCATGCATGGATTAAAATTTTTTTCAAACATAATATCTCTCTTCTTAATGTTTTGATCTTAAAGAAGAAACGAAATGTTGATCTTAGCTTCCTGAAAGCTATTTTTTCTGGTAATCAACTTTGCAAAGTTCTGCTGGGCAGCTGCGACTTGGGAATTCTCCTTCTGTTATCCACAGCTCTTCTTACTTCAAGACAAGGTCGTGCCCGGTGACTGTGCAGGGCCCAGTTGCTGCGCAGCTTCCTGGGTGAGGTCCAGACTCATGTCCTGGACTGACCCGACTCAAGCAGCTCTTAGACAAGGGTAGAGTCCTGAAGATGTACACACTTCACTTTTCATTTGGGACAGTACCTAAATGCCCAGTCCTGCTTCCCAGGTACTCCTTGTCCTCTTAGAAGGTGAGTCATTTCTGTAGAGCTTCCTCATGAAAATTAAGAAGAGTGGAAAGTTAAGTTAGAGCTATTAGAAATAAGAGTAGAGTGACTGGAAGAAAAAGTACATACTGGGAGAATCCGAGGGCAGCCAGAATGAGTAGCACAAGAGTGCTACTGATGTTTTTATTGCCTGTAACCTGACTAGCAAGTGAGTGTAAGCAAAAGTTGTTTAGGGCAGCGGAGATCAGGAAATGTTTTAGTGGGAGAAAAAAAAAATCAAGCCACTTGTCCAAGGAAGCAATAGATTACTGTTGAAATTGGTTTCAGGGAATAGTACTGCTACCTCTGTTAGAGGGTTTTATTATAATTTTTATTCATAACTTTTCTAACTTTAGAGAGAAAGTTTGTAACTGGAAGAGACCTTGGAAACAGTCATCTGTCCCCTTTTTAAAGTGAAAAAACTCAGCTCCAGAGAGGTATAATAAAATAATATAGAATAATAATAAGAGAATCTATAATTGGCATTTGCATGACTCCTTATTTATAAAATACCTTCACATATAATACAGTATTTGTTATTCTAGATAATATTTACAGCTGTCACTTCCTGAATAATTACATCGTATATCTGTGATGAGCACTATGCAGTGGGTATTATATTTAGTACAACTCTATAATCTTGTGATTATCCATTCCTGTTTGATAAGTTTAAAAAATCCCAAAGTTTAGAATGCTTAAATAATTTGCCCAGGGTGGCACAGCTAGCCAGTAAGCAGCAGTCCGAAGCAATCTGACATTCAGCCTTACCTCCGTAACCAACTGATAAGCTCTTCCCTTGATGAGAGTGCCATGGGTCATATTCATAATTGTAACAGGATTGAGGCCAGTGTTCATTCCCCTAAGGAACTTAATTAGTGAGTTGAAATCAGGAGTGGGGTTATCACACAAATGACAAATTGCTAGGTTCTGTGTAGTTGCTAGTGGCCGATTTCAAATTTGGTTCTGAGCTACCTAGCATCCAGAACAAATAGGAAAACCCAGGCAAGTACGGTGGTTAGTACAGTTGCGATACAACTAGTAAAATACAGTTAATACTTTTTTTTTCCTAGAGAGACGTAATTTTCCCTGCCTGCAATGGTTCTTCCATGATGTCTCTTGGGGGAGAGACTGGTGAATGGTTATTGATGTCCACAAGTAGTTCAATAAACATAATAGCGAGGTTTGTAAAGCTGTTCCTTAAACTTTCTTCTGTGTAGGCCCATGTTTAATACCAAAACATGTCAGAACAAGTCTATGAAGGGCGAAGACCATGTACTCCAAGTATACAGATCTCAGATGATCTGGCTCCCCGGTGGGATAAATTGTAGGGCATTTCATGTGAATAATAACAGCTAAGATTTATGGGGCTCTTGCTTACTCTATGCTAAATGCTACAAGTAAGAACTAAGTGAGCATTGTCCCATTGAATCCGCACACAACTGTCTTGGTTAGTATCCCAGTGTGTAGAAAATATACCCTAGGAAATAGCAGGACAAAGTACCTCAGAATTTTGCTTTCACTAGATGGTTAGATTGAGCAAAATTTTTTCCTGTCTGTTTCTTCGAATTATTGCCCTTTAAAAATAAGGAATACATTTTATTTTCATACTTAGGAAAGTAAAAGCTTTCTAGGAACTTACTTTTAACCTTCAATTTTGAATGATGGAAAAATCAAAGAGATTGATTTATCATAATGGTAATTATAGGCTGTTTGACTCTGTCATGCTATCCAGTGTAAGTGCAATTGGAAAATAATTTGTGGATGATTAGGTCAATGGTCAATCGGCTTATGTGTGCTTTTATCTATTACTATGTTGTCTGACTTGTAAGTTGACTCTTAAATATATTATTTTCCTAAGTTTAAATTTCCATTTGCTGGTCTTTTAGATTCTGTTGTAAAATACTTATAGTTACAGTTTTTTTTTCTCCTTCCTTTGGAAAAAAGACCAAAGTATAGCAGGGCTGAAGGTGTTCAGATTTCAATTAGCCTCTTAGTTATTTTCTGTGACAGGAAACTGCATACATATTAAGGTTTCTATATCAGGAAATCATAATCATATGACCAATTTGTGGTATCACCCAGAGATATTCCCTCATAAACTTATTTATTTCCCCATCTAGAGAATAGTCAATGCATTTCATTGTAGGGACAGGAAAGAATTAGGAGACATAGACATTGACTTAAGGATGATTTTTAAAAATATATCATGTGATAGGGAAGGTGAAGGAAGTATTGTCACTTCTTTTATGATCATATCTTATATAAATATAGGCAAGTATTCAGAGGAGGGTGACACTCGTTTCCTAGACAGGTGTGGGCCTAGAGCTGGACACTGGAGTTGGGCAGGATTTGGCAAAGCCACGAAGCCAAAAAGAGAACGGGGTAAATGAGTTCAGAGAGAGGCCCACCATACTCCTCCTCCAGCTCATGCTGGTCTCCTCTGCTGGGTAGAACTCAGCGTGAATTCAGGTGGCTCCACCCACTCCACTTGTGTAAAAACCCCTGAGGTAGTGGACTTTCCTGAGGCATTTTATCACTCACAGGCTATGGCTGGCCATGGGAAGGTAGGTGAGCCCTCTTTCCTTTGTAAGGGCCCTTTCTGCAAGCCAGCCTTGGGGGGTTTCTCTCTTAGACCTTCCTCTCATATCTCTGCCCCTCTCCTTGTAACACCCACTTCCCATCCCCTCTTAGATTTGCATACCCAAATCTATAAGCAGTCATGCTGTTAATAAAGCATCTTCCCATAAGCAGAGCTCCCTCCTTGGAATATCGTTACCTCCTGCACCAGCAAGGAGCATAGCCCCAAACTATAAACAAATTGTGTTCAGTGGAGTCCACTGACCAGATGGGAGTTGAGAGCTGGGAAGGGGTTAAAGACCATTTTTCCAAGAAGGAAAGATGAGGCTTTAAATCCCAGAATAAGATAACTTTGCACTGTTAAAACCGAGCAACCTTTGAAGCTTTATGAGCAGAAGACGTACATAATAAAAAGGGTAATGATTCCTGTCCATGTTTGATAGAAATAAGGTTTTATTGGTTCAGATTTCTCTATTCTACTGTAACCTGTTTTTACTCATTTTCCTCCCAATGATATAGTAAAACTTGATTTCTTCCATTAAGGTAGATTCTTTTCTCTTTATTCCCCTACTTTTCTGCAGGCAGCTGGAAGAAAATATTAGTCCTCTGAATTTACTTATCCATCTTGCCGTGACAACTCCTCATTGTTGGTGTCTCTTTCACCTCTGTCCTTCCACTCTTTTTATGCAAACACATGATATCCTTTCTTCCTCATAATGCCTCCAAAAGTTGTAGTCTGTATTTTATTCTCAAACTAGGGAAGGTTTGTATTAAAAGGCCACTTCATTCTTTAAGCCCTCATTTTTAGACATTTTCAATCATTGGGAAAATTAATATATGGCACAGTGAGCATGAACGCTCTCTTTTCTGCTAAATCTAGGACCAGGTTTTCAACCTAAATAGCCTGGCATTTTTATTGTTTTCTTCTTCCCTCTCCCCAGGTTTATTACAGTTTCTAATTTGAGCTCACTGTGATAGCCAGACACTAGACTACTTCATTTTCAAGAGGATTTCTCTGTGTGCACTGACCCTGAAGCTTAGCACTGTGAACCACAAAAAAATACATACATAATGGAACTTTTAAGGAAAAAAAATTTATGTCATTTTATTGGACTTTATGAATATATCCATCCCTGTGGTAAAAAAATGAGTACCCTCCTAGGAAACAGCTTAAAAACAAAAACATGAGAAAAATATTTCTAATCTGTCTCTCTATATGGCATAGCCATATCACACATAATAAGTAGTTTGGAAAATAAAAATTAAATACACACATAAACACACACACACACACACACACACACACACACACATTTGTTATAGAGCATAAAAAGAGCCCATTGTCTATTTTGCCAATCATAGTTTATAAAGTAGATGTTTTCCCGTTGTATGGACAGTGCACAGGCTCGCACAGTCAGGTCTGCAAGAGTGGAGTTGGTATAGTTTGGAACTCAAACATTCTCCAAAGGCTCACAGGCCTTGGGCCCAGCCTGTGGTGCTGTTGGGAGGTGGTGGAACTTTTAGGAGGGGGGGTCTAGTGGCCAGAGGTTGGGCCACTGGTGGTGTGCGCTTGAAGGGAATATTGGGATTCCTGTCTCTTGCCCTCTCTTTATTATTTCTCTCCCACCATGAGGTGAGCAGTTTCCTCCACTACACACTCCCACCATAATGACTGTGCCACTGTAGGCCCAAAGCCATGGGGCTAAGCAACCATGGATTGAAACAGTGGGCCAAGATAAACCTTTTCCTCTCTTGTTTATCTCAGGTATTTGTCACAGCAATGGAAACTGACTGTTACAGTCCTAGTGTCTTTAAACCACGATCCTCAATATTGGGTCCTGTGGGGACACTCTCGGGGATACTGCTAGACAGGGAAGTCTGGGGAGCCCCTCTCCCTTGAAAGCAAATAACCCTGCCTTCATGTCTTCTGCACCTTGGATAGTCCTGCCTTATAAAGAAGGACCTTTCCTAATAAAGTCTGCAAACCACTGATAGAGTCCAAGTACACCGGCAATTTCTGAACGCCTTCTATACTCATATTAATAAATGCAGGTCAATACATAGATCTGTGTGGTTCCTGATGTTGTTGTTATACTAACTTGTAACTACCATAAAGTGTGTTTAGGTAACTGTTATTAGTGAAATGGTGTACATAGAAGACTCAACATTGTATTTGAGATTAGAATTTCCCGAACATGTTCTTTTACCCCAGGGGCGACACAGATAATGCATTCCTCATCGGGTTCGAAATCTGATGTCAATAGAATTATTGAAAGTCTGTGTGAAGTGGCAATTTTAGGTTTGAATATTGTGACAGCAGGTGGAGCTAGTAGTAGGAATTCTATTTCTAGGCCATTTAAAAAGCAGCAAGATATAGAAAACTTACATTAATGTGTTTGCATTACAAAGCTATAGGAATAGTAAATTATTAAGTATTAGCTTTGGAAAGTGATCGTACTATTACAACAGGAGAGCCAAGCTGAATGAAAACTTCTCCATCTTTTTTAGAAAAGGGACTTGCATTTGGATGTGTGTTACCTTCAAGATAACGCAAGGGCATGCTGGAGCAGGGGGTGTTTACACAGTTTAATATGTACTTGATGCCTTTGACCCCCAGAGTATTGACTTTAAAAAATAAGTTACATGACTCTGTGGGAAAATAGTATGAAAAAACTTGATTACACATACGGAGTTATTTGTGTTATTAAATTGTTTCTCTTTTTCAGTGGTAATAAACATACTATTTAAATCCACATACATTTTTCTCCTGGTAAAAACTAAAGAACATTTTCTTTTTATCCTACAAGATTGTGAAATAAAGACTTGAATACTTCATAGCTCCAAATACTGATGTATTATAGGAATATGTAATTTAAAAGATATCACCACTCATACACTTTTTTTTCATGTGAGTCACACATTGAGCCATGAAATTGTGCCCCCATCATTTCTCTAAGTCAGATACAATGATAAAGAATAGATATTATGCATGCAATTCCTTTCTCTCTGAATTTTGTTTGTTTTTTACTAGGTCACTATGTATTCAGACCTAGTTTTACTAGTTAGAATGGT
>PVJS01001991.1:12308-28009 GCA_004027185.1 Glis glis
AAAAAAAAAAAAAAAAAAAGAATACAAGTAACAATAAATGCTGGTAAGGATGCAGGGAAAGAGGAACTCTTATACACTGTTGGTGGGAATGTAAATTAGTACAGCCACTATGGAAATCAGTATGGAGGTTCTTCAGACAACTACTGCCATATGATCCAGCTATAGCAATCCTTATATTTATCCAAAAGAACTAAAGTCAGTATACTGCAGAGATACACTCATACCCATGTTTATCACAGCGCAATTCACAATAGCCATGTTACAGAGTCATTCTAGGTGTCCATGAACAGATGAATGGATAAAGAAGATGTGGTTGTATACGCACAATGGAGTTTTATCTAGCTAGGAGGGGGAAGTAGGGAAGGTATCGGGGAATGAAACTGATCAAATTATGTTTATTTTTGTATTATGGGTATGCCACAATGAAACCCACCATTCTGTGTAATTAATATGTACCAGTAAAAAGCAGGAGTTTCTAAAATGACGGTTTCTTTATTGGCTCTGTGAATAAAATGTGACCTACTTTTTGATATTAGTTTACAGAGTTGTAAGAGGATTTGAACCACTCCTTTTAAGGCTTTTTGCTGAAAACTAGAAATCCTCCAGAAAGCGTCTTCCTATTTCTTATTTATCCATTACATGTTATTTGTTCAGCAGATATGTAATGAATGCTTGCCACATGCTAGGCATCATGCTAAGCATGGGGGATGAACTTCTGAGTGATGCACACTGCTTTCCCTCAGTGTATCTATCTGAGGCAGACATGTGGCCCAGTAATTCCTATAGATTCTAATGGATTCTGCGATGGTGCTGTGCACACTAGACTGTCAGTCACAGCAAAGGGACTCAACGAGAAAAGTCAGAAAAGACTTCTAAGAGGAGGAAATGCTTGAATTGCATCTGGAAGGAAATGTAAGAACTAAGAGAAATAAAGGAGGTGCTTTGCAGATAGTGTGTTTACACATGCAGGGGTAACAGGTACTAAGAACCTGCTGTCTCAGGGAAGCACCAGGAACTTAGCTAGCTAGGGAAGTGGGAGAGGCAGGCTGGGGGAAGACTGTGATGGGTCTCATCGAATGCACCATCACCAGCAAATAAATTATTCAAGGATCTCAACAACTCTAGGTACTATTTAATTGATTAGCTTTCGGAGTTCATGAAACTAAAGTTATGGATATGATCTTATCGAGATGGCTAGACTTCAATTTTAACCTCGGCTGGCATTTTAAAATATGTTCTCTGGTCACAAGGGTGATTAGGTGGGAATAGAGCTGCATCAATCTCCATCCTTAGCAACTGATGGGGAAAATGCTACATATGCTAATTCAATGCAGAACTGTCAGTCCTCTATATCGGCAGGTGCCGCGCTTCAACCAAGTGCAGATGGAAAATATATTTTTTTAAATTGCATCTGTACTGAACATGTACAGACTCTTTTCTTGTCATTATTCCCTAAACAATACAGTGGAACAAGTATTTGCACAGAGCTTACATTGAATTAGGTATTGTAAGTATTCTAGAGATGATTTAAGGTATATGGCAGGGTGTGTGTAGGTTATATGCAAATATTATGACATTATATAAGGAAATTAAGCATCCTCCGGTTTTGCTATCCTTGGGGGGTTCTGGAACCAATCCCCCACAGATACCCAGGGATGACTGTATTATCAAATACCTGCCAGACACTCTGCTAGGTGCTGGGCGATATGCCTCGTTGCCTAGAGGAAAGCCAGCTGCCTCCTTGACTTTCTTCCTCATAGTTGTCTCCAAAGCACTGAACACTTAACACGTCAGAATCACAACTATTCATCTCACCTCCAAACCTGTCTTCCCCTAGGTTTTTTTTCCCATCTCTTTAAAGGATTCCTCAAACCACCTAGTACTCAATCCAGAATCTATGGGTTATTCTTGACATCTTCTTTCTCACCTGCCGCATCTAGTTAGTTCTTCATCAAGTTGTGTCATTTCTTTTCTAAAATATATCTGGATGCCTTCCACTCCTCTTATTCCCACTGCCAGCACCCAAGCAACCACACCTCTTGCCAGTAGCCTCCTAACTGGTTTCCCTTTGTACATTTTTTTTCTTTTTCCCTAATCCTGTGTGTGTGTGTAGGGGGGGTACTTGGGGTTGAACCCAGGGGCATTCTACCTCTGAGCTACACCCTCAGCCCTATTTTATTTTTTTTATTTTGAAACAGGGTCTTACTAAGTTGCAGAGAGCCTCACTAAGTTGCTAAGGCTGCCGGTGAACCTGAGATCAGCCTGTCTCCGCCTCCCAAGTACTGGGATTACAAGCATGCGCCACCATGCCCGACTTCCTTCTTTCAGTGCAATGTCCTGAAAGATCATTTAAAAATCTAAATGAAACCAGGCATAGTGACACATGCCTGTGATTCCAGTACTTGGGAGACTGAGACAGAAGGGTTGCAGGTTTGAGGCCCGCCTCAGCTGGGAGGTAGAGCACCCCTGGGTTCAATCCCCAGTACCCCCCCAAAAATCTAAATGAGATTATATCACTTCTTACTTCTTAATTCAAACCTTTTACTGACCTCCTATTGTAACTGAAATTAAATCCAGATAATTTACTGCTGCACACAAGAGCCTGTGAGTTCTGGCCCTGCCTCCCTCACCAACCTCATCTTGTAATCTACGTTCCAGCCACATGGCCTCCTCTCGTTTTCCTACTCTCCTACCCCATGGTTTTGGCACATTCTGTTTCCACGGCCTGGGTCGCTCTTCTTCTCCTCATTTAGCCAGCTGATATTTCATGGTCTTAAATATCTTAAATATTTGAGTATCTCCTCCTCTGAGTTCTCTCTCCTTCACGTCTGTTTTACAAGAGGATCCCCAGACTGTTTCGCAGCCTCCCATTTCTCCCTCATTGCACAAGCCACAGTTTGCAATTCTGTGCACATTTGCAGTTGAACCTGCACCGTGGTCGTCTCCCCCACTAACCCAGTATTTCCTTTGGAACTGCAATCGTGTCTGTTGTCTTTCCCCCTTTATTTTCAAAACCTAATACAGTGCCTAGCGCAGAGTAGGTCTTAAGTAGGAAAAGAATCAGAATCATTTAAAAACATAAAGCTAGATTGATTTTTTTAGTTTATAAATTTTTACCAATAAGAAAATATGAAAAATTAACAAAAATATTTCAAGATTTTTTAAGCTATTGGAACTATTTTTAGGAAAGGTATATAGCACGATATTAGTTGCCTCACCCAAAGGAAAAGGTTACATGTGGTTATTATACGGGTTGGGGCTATTTTTAAAACAGAGTGATGACTTTTTTAATGGAAATCCTGCATTATAAAAATGAACTGCTCTTTTATATATTTAGGGCTCAGAACACTAAAATGTTCAAATTCTTGGCTCCGCTCCTTAAACCTACTACAAAGATCACATTAGAATTCATTTTAATAGACATTGTAAGCACAGTATCCAATCTCATATCATCATGCTGGGCTCTTTTATTATGAGACTCGCAGGAAGCTGAGCCTAAGGCTGCTGAACACATTGTGGGGTGTAGCCAGGGCTGGGGATGGTGCCAGCTCTATTGTTTATGTAATATTCTCTCCACCTTTATCTGCGGTGTGCAATTGATATTGACTTTTGAGAAACTACTTCTCTGACCCCATCTCCCAGTTGGAATAAAACCTGCCGAAATGACATCTGGCTAGGAAAAAAGGGATCAAAGGAGCCTAAGGAAAGAAAAATTATGAGACCTTGTTTAATAAGTAGCTTCGTGCCTGTCTTTTAGATCTGTTAGAGAGGAGTGTTAAACTTTTCAAGGTTACTCTTCCTTTGTCCCTTGAAAAAGCTCAGGGAGCTCTAAGGGCGCCTGTCATCGTCACCATTGATTGCTAGGGTTGGGTTTACTTGGCATGTAGCAAAGTGTCTTTTTTACTTTATTTAGGAGTAAATACCATTCACTGACATTACGATAAAATTTAATTATTTGTGTTATTTATTACTGTTTGTGTCTATTTTAGTTTTTTCTTAAAAAAAGCCATGTTTGGTAAATTGTTTTTCCCAACTTTTAGGTATATTACTTGAAGAGTTTGTAAATATTGTAAGGAAAAAGAAGGAAGCCCAACTATATCGGAATGAAATCAGACACATCTTCACAGCTTTTGACGTGCACTGTGAGTATCTTTCAAGTGTTTTGATATGAAAATTGCTGCTAAGGAAGTGTGGTTGCGAATATGTACTCAGTAAATCAAATATATGATATACTTGGAAGATTATTTTACTATTTTTTTAGTATTACCTTAGATATTGGTGTGAATCTTTTTTCTCCATTATGATATTAAGTTTTTAGCACATACCATGGGTGAAATAATATTTTCAGTTATATAATTGTACTTAGGTACTATAGGTATGTACTTATATGTTATACCTAGTTGTAATATCAACAGCAAGAGGACTGGGCCATGTGGGTATATAGGTTCCATGCACCTATGGTAGTATGAGAGACTGTGTGGGCTTTGCCTTCATCTTCTGCTTTGACCCACACAGGATTGGAAGAGTTGTTTTCCCACACTGGGTATAGCTGAGAAGGGTGGCTAAAGACCTCAAGCCCTCGGATCACAGACAGGATGAAGACTCATGGAGTCTAGGTTTAGTGTCTTGGCTGCTGCTGTGGTTTTCCCCTAAGAACAACAACAGTAAAATTGGAAGACTGAAATGCTTTGGCTAGTCACAAAGACTTGAAGCCTAAGTCCATTATTACAGTCGTGTCCCTATGTAGTCTTTTCCCTAGGGCTCTGTCAGCAAAATAGCAGGTCAGGCTTTGAGATCATCTGGGACTGCACTGAAAGGGAGAGCATTACTAGATTCTTAAATTCTTCCAATGAGACAATCTGATGACTATATGTAAAATCAAATATCAATTGCTGCTTTTCTCACAAATACATCTGAAATAATAGTGCATAGGGTTTATCAAAGTAAGTGGATGTTTTATATTTTGTTTTCCAATAGATCGTGGATTTCTAACTTTAGAAGATTTCAAAAGAGCCTTCAGGCAGGTGGCTCCCAAATTACCAGAAAGGACTGTTCTTGACGTATTCAGGTAAGGCATCAACATCTTTGTGTCCCTCTACCCTTTGATTTACTGTTTGCTTTTATGAGTTTTCATTTCTATGGAGAACTTTTATTTGTGCTGATTTTCACTTTGGAACGGTTCCATCTCACAGCACAGTGTCATGATCCAAGAGAGAAATCTGCAGTTAGCTGTGAGTGCGGCCACAGCCTTGATGGTGGGCTGTAAGGCAGCTGGAGTGCTTGCACACCCGGCAGATGCATAGAAGCACTTATTGGTAGTGGTGGGAGAGGATCAGGAAGAAAGCAGAACTTTGTGTATTTATTTGTTTATTTATCACCCCCAAATGGAGCCTTATTAATATTTAACATGGATACCCGTGTCCTCCCATGGTCTGTATTTGTCAGATGCAAGTTCCATGTGGTTTTCGAGTTGTCTGGAGAGAAGAACTGGAAGTGCCTACTGGCAGCTCCTCATTTATGTGCTTTCCAGTCTGTTGACACAGGTTGCATTTCATGCGTATCTGATCAAGTGGATTTAAAAATTACGTTATATAGTTCTTCAGAACTAATCCCGGAAAAAATGGTCAAATGACTTAAAAGCAGTTTCTGTTAGGAAACCGCAGATGGAAGGTTATGTTACTAGTGCAAGCACATGCAGGTGTGAGGACACAGCAGCGCTGTCTCTTCTCTGACACCTGGCATGACCTCGTCCTCAACCATCACCAGGTGTGTTGATTAGGGTTCAGTGTACCAGTTCAGTACACCAGAGGCAGAAAACCCCAAATACTAGGAGCTCAAAAAAGATGTGAATTTCTTTCATAAATATAGGCAACCCAGGGCTGAATGAGACAACATAGTCTCTCCTATCTCAGCCTTCCAAGTACTGGGGTTAAAGGTGTGCACCACCATGCCTGGCTCAGGTTACCCCTCTCTTGGTCCTCTGTTTGCCTTGACATCTGGCTTCTCCTTCTTGCTTCAAGGTGGTTGCTTAAGTTACAGCCAACAAATCTGACCTCCAGCTATTTAGAAGGAAAGGAGGCAGAAGATCTGGTCCTCCTTTTAAGGCTATATATTATTACTACTTACATTCTAGTGACCAACACTTTGATTCAAGGCTCTATGCATCTCCAAGGGAGAAGGTAGGGGGCTTTGGAAAATGTAGGTTTTGCTCTGGGCAGTCATATGTCCACTAATAAGTTCTAATGCTGAGGAAGAAGAGAGAATGGTTATTGGGGGACATCTGGCAGATATTCCCATTTGGGATAAAAGTAATTTAATGAAATCTGAGCAGAAGCCAGCCCTACTAATGGAAATAATCAAGCAGGTTATTTGAATAAAGATTTGCACACATTATCGCCGAAAGTGACATATATGAAATTTATTTGCTGCATCATTCACAAGCAAGCTATTAAGCTGTTGAAGATGAGCTAAGAAGTTGAAGCGAGGTGCATACAAAGGGCTGTAGGATAATATTACTTCGTTTTGTAAAAGAAAGTTCTTTAAAGTATACTAGCATCTTTTTATATATTCTGTGATGAGAGGGATAATGAATTATCAACATATTTCTACCACACAGAGGTTGTTTTAATACGAGGAACTAAAAATTGTTACCCATTGCCCTTTTGCAAAAAGACAGGTTGCCCAAATTGGCTGACCTTTGTGCATTAAAGGGTTTTAGTAGATGCTACCTTATAGAGATTTTTGAAAAATATACTTAAAGTTGGGCATGGTGGTGCATGCTTGTAATCCCTGTACTTGGGAGGCTGAGACCTGAGGATCCGGGTTTGCGGCCAGCCTCAGCTACTTAGTGAGGTCCTCCGCAACTTAGTGAGACCCTGTTTCAGAATAAAGAATAAAAAAATAGGATTGAGGGTGTAGCTCGGAGGTAGAATGCTCCAGGGTTCAATCCCCGGTACCGCCAAAAAAAAAAAAAGAAAAATATACTTAAATATAGCCTTTCAAGATAGAAGCAATGTTTTGCCAATGAGTAAGAAAATAACTGCTTCTGGAAGAAACCTGTGCTACAAGGAGAGCATTTTTGAAAGTAGGTGTTTGGAATCTGATTTTATTTTAAAAAGTGATGTGTGTCACCTATAAAAACTCTTCACATCTACATGATCACTAAGTTGGAAATGGAATGTTCTAACCTGGCTAAAAAAAAAAGTCTCACAAAGTTTTAGTATACAGTTTTTAAAAATATAAAAATCAGTAGCTTTAATAAGTTTTCAAGAGCAACCAATTGATGTCAGAAAAGATGGACATTTATTAGCTGAATTTCAGTTAGCAATAACAAAATGATATATTTTTTTTTGCGGTACCAGGGATTGACCCCAGGGGCATTCTACCTCCAAGCTACACCCCCAGACCTATTTTTATTCTTTACTTTGAAACAGGGTCTCACTAAGTTGCGGAGGGCCTCACTAAGTAGCTGAGGCTGGCCGCGAACCTGGATCCTCCGGTCTCAACCTCCCAAGTACTGGGATTACAAGCGTGCGCCACCACGCCCAGCTACAAAATGATAATTTAAATTGTGGAAAACCCCTCAGCCTTTCCATCATCAGAGGATAGAATTAAAAACTGAGGGTATTAGGGCCATGGTGACCTTTTCTCATTTACATCTATATAATTCCATTAGGTATCTATGACAGCCATTAAAACCAAGTATTTAAACAAATTGAAATTTAATTGCTCAATCACAAAGGATTAAGCCAAGATGTTAAAAATAATAAAGTATATTAAAGCACATTATTCTTGTTAAATATTTATTAATAATTTCTAGTGACAGCAAAATTTTTTGCCTTTGATAAATAAAAGATATTTATATAAAATTCTTTAGAAATTTCCCTGTTATATTTTACAGTGTAGATAATATATGAATATAGTAGCATATGTACATATATTCACATTGTGGATTATGTACCCATATATCATAAACTATTTACTAGGTTGTATGCTCAAAACATTTTGGAGACCACTGTAATATACAGCCAAAATAAGGCATTTTAGTTGATTGAATATGCCCTGTTCAAACTCTCAATTATATTTAAAAATTATATTAATACTATAATTCCTAAACCAGAATAAATGATGAATATAAAAAGTATTAAATGAAGTTGTAAACAGAGGAGAGAAAAATATTTCCTCTTTGTGTACATTGGAGTACACACATCCCTGTTTCAGTGGTGTAAACTTCAAGAATAAGAAAATAAAAATCAGCTGCTGAGGCTGCTAATGATGCAAAATTTCATAATGGTTCTAAGGCTAGAATCACTTTTTGAGAAGCCGGAGTAGTTTTTGTTGGAGTTTATTACCCAGGCCCACAGTTACCCAGAAAAAAAAAAAAACTGGTATCTGAAGACTCCTGTAAAAAGGCAAGTGGGTAGCTGGGCATGATAGCACACTCTTGCTTGTAATCTCAGTACTTGGGAGGCTGAGACAGGAGGATCGCAGGTTCAAGACCAGCCTCAGCAACTTAGTGAGACCCTGTTTCAAAATAAAAAAATAAAATCGGGCTGGGGGTGTAGCTTGGAGGTAGAACGCCCCTGAGTTCAATACCCAGTACCAAGGAAGGAAGGGAGAGGGAGGGAGGGAGGGGAAACTGGAGCCAGGCATGGTGGCATACACCTCTTATCTCAGTACCTGTGAGACTGAGACAAGAAGATCGCAGGTTCAAGATCAGCCTTAGCAATATATCACTACATTGCTAACTCTCAGCAACATAGCAAGACCCTGTTTCAAAACAGAAAATTGAAAAAAAGGGGAGGTCTAGGAGTGTAGCTCAGAGATAGAATGCCCCTGGGTTCAATCCCCAATACCACAGGGGGGGAAAAAAGGCAACCAGAGAGCAGAAATTTTAACCAGACCAGAATCCTCTGTGGTTTGAATGAATGAAAAAATAAAACTCCATAATCTTCAAATCCATGACTGCCAGGTTTTTCCCAAAGAAATTGCTAAATATCGAGAGTAGTCTTTTTGAGAAATACTTGCCCATATTACACTTTCATTTTATAGAACTAACCAAACCACAACAGTAAAACCAAACAAACAAACAACAAAAACAAATTATCAAAAGAAAGAGACTTGGGCCATAAGGCGTCAAAGAGTCATTGCACTGTGTAGCTTGATAGGACACTCGCATATCATTCATTAATTCGAGAGTGTTACAAGAACTAAATGAGGTACTTTTACAAGGTTGGTGAATTGTTGCCTAACTGTTCTGGTGATGTTTACTTTAGCGATTTTATCATGAATAAATGCACATCTACTCAAAGCATTTGCATTCTGTTCTGTGATCACCATCTTCTCTTTTGTTGTCGTCTTAGTTCTACAGTTAAGTGAATCTGAAGCTCACTTCTAAGTCTTGTGCTGTAGTTTTTGCTTAGCTGAAGTTTATGCTTTCATAAGGATGATAAAGAACTGCATTCTCTGTTGCCTTCCATATTCAAAAATATTTACAATGGATCAAATGCTGACATTTTATAGTTACCTTTTCCATTGAAATGCTGGTTTATGTTTATGTTGGAAGTCCTTTTAAATTTTTTGTTAATTTCTACTTTAATTACTTTTTTTTTTTTTGCGGTACCGGGGATTGAACCTAGGGGCGTTCTACCTCCGCGCTACACCCCCGGACCTATTTTTTTTTATACTTTATTTTGAAACCGGGTCTCACGAAGTTGCGGAGGGCCTCACTAGGTAGAGAGAGAGAGAGAGAGCTGAGGCTGGCCGCGAACCCAGATCCTCTGGTGTCTGCCTCCCAAAGTACTGGGATTACAAGCGTGCGCCACCACACCCGGCTCTACTTTAATTACTTTGTGTACCATGTTTCCTGCTATAATTTCTGCAGTGTCTGTTCTCCTTTATGTAGTGTCTAATGTGTTTTTTTTCTGTTTGTTTTACTTTTTTCTCTTAGATTTCTTTCTTGAGCTTCATATGCTAATGTTTCATGTGCTTTTTGTTATTTTACTGTATCTTGTTATTTTATAGTAAAGAGCCTTTCTATGTCTTCTTTCAACTCTTGCTTTATAGAGGTATTTGCTTTATTAGTGGAAACAATAATTGTAATGGGTAATTGTTTAGGGCATGTTAATTATAATTTTATCCACATAAATTAATGAAAGCAATTTTTCTACTTAAGGAAGAGCTGTGAGGAACCAAATACTTTCATGGATCAAAGGATTTCTCATATAAAACCCAAAACAAAATACTAGTACAACTTTATCTCTAAAGATATCATAAGATGTTTTATATTTGGATTTTAAAGTTTGAGATTCTTTTCAGTGTTTGAAACTTACAATTTTGCTTTCCTTCTGGAGCTGGTAGTCATGGTTTGTGTATTTGTGCCCTAAAATAACTGAGGTGGTATCAAAGATGATGTTTTACTACTATTCAGAAGCTCTTAGTAAATTCTTTTCTTGAAATTTTTTTCCCTTACCCACTAAAAATGGCAGATGTACAAGAGATATAAGAGCTGAATAGTACTGTTTGTGCTGTGGAATTAATGTCAGATAATATGCTGTTTCTAGCACTCAACAGTTAAAACAAGGAACAGCTTTCCTCTAACTTTAATAAAACTTGTTGAAAACTTTGTAGTGTTGTCTTTGAAGAAAATGTTCAAAACATCCTTAGCAAATCTAATGGGTACAGTTAAAACTCTTTAACCTGACTCTCCAACAACATCTGGCCCCTTTTCCAACATCTGGTCCTTCCTTCTTCAGACTCATCTTTCATTAGTCCCAAATTCCTGTGTTTCCCTTGGCATAGTACTTGTCCCTTTCATTATATGGCATGCATTTATACTTCATTCTGTTTTCTAGCCTGGCAGTGACTCCCTGCCTACCCAAACTGGAACTTTCTTTAAGGTCCTGTTCAATGAAACCTTTTTTTCCTACGTTGAACAGTCTTGTCTCTTTTCTGGAAATATCGATAGTATTTATTGTTACATATTTCTTCAACCAGTTACCTGATAAACAAAAATGTAGTGTTTATTATTATCTCCATAAAACAGTACAAGTTCTTTGAATTTGTGGGCCTTTCTGCACTGTCCCTGGCACGTTGCCTTATGCATTGTAGTTAATAAATAATTGTTGGTCCATTGTTACTTATTCCAAATGCCCAGTGACAGTAAAATTCTCACTTAGAGTTTTCTTCATGGCTTAATTTATTTCTTATAAACTAGGAAAGTGTACTTTAAAATGCAATCAGGAGCTTTATAGCCACATGTGGCTTCATTTTCCATTTTCTCTTTCTGTATGAGATTTTCATGAATTAATCTGACAGCCTCTCTCTGCTTTATTTTGGGGGATTTTCAATTCATGGTTTAGCCTCAGCTGTCATCAGGGAACTGGCTTAATGTTCGTTTTTTACTTTGCTTGCCATCAGCACCCTGTGTATTTCTGGCTGGTGTTTTTCTCTGCATGGGTATGTTTACTTCTCCATGCCCAGGGGCCTTCTCCATCTTATTATAAGCACTGATATGTGTATGTTCCCACCACCTGTCCATTGGCAAAAAGCTCTGGGAAGCTTCTTCTACTTCCCAGCCATGAAATGGAACATAAATGTGTAGAAGGCCCACTCCCTGTCCCAACGTCCAGGACTCTGAGTGCACAGGCAGATTGCTGTAGACTAACACACACTGGAAAAACCAAGGCACTGAAGGACTTGCTAGTCATGTGTGGAGACATTTAAAGTTATGTCCTGATAATTTTGTTGTAAGAATCCCCTTCTTCATATTTCATGGAAAAGGCCAATGTACATAGAGCATCTAGCTCCTTTTTAGGGTGTAAAGAATTGGTTGAAAATAGGAGCATCATGATTTGTTGAATGCTGTATTATCAATGTCAGAGTGTAGTCGGGGGTAGGAGTTTAGGAATGCAATTTTACAAGGGAGTGATGGATGCTCTTTTGGCAGAAAAATTGTATGTACCTCATATCCTGGCCATTGTATTGGGTTGTCATGAGCTGGGGTAAAATGAACTAGTGGGTATTTCTGTTACACTGAATGGAAGAGTCTTCAGAGCCAGTGGGACTAAAGGAAAATGATGTAATGTAGCACTTATTTTTTCAAATAATTTTGAAATATTCCTCACTATGTTTACTAGCTTCCCACATTTCCTTGGCAAGCAGCCAATTTGTTGCCTATCATTTTCTTAGACAGTCTCTGATAAGAAAAAGTTTCCCAGTTATTCCCTATCAGAATAGGTCTGACTGTGGTCATGTGACCTCAGTAAGATCACATTTATATTATGTGAGTACCAACTTTGGTGAATGTATTGATCTGTAGGTACCTACGTGTTTCTGTGTAGAGGAAAATATAAAAAGACTTGAAATTACATCTCGTTTTTCTTTGCTGCACAGACAGCAGTCACCAACTATAGACCTGCTTTGTGAGTGTCATAGCCAAAGCAGTAGACTTCTTGAATTTCTAGTTTTCATTTCATGAAATTTTGTGTCTTCTCTGCAGTAGTAGTGCTTTAATTTTTATTTCAACTTTTTTGTTTCAAAATTTAATGGTCAAAAAACATACGCTGAAAAAAAACACCTTTTCAACAAATGGTGTTGACAAAACTGGTTATCCATATGTAGAAAAATTGAAATAAATCCCACTTTCTCACCCTGCACAAGAGTCAACTCAAGATGGATCAAAGACCTGGAAATTAGACCAGAAACTTTGCAGTTACTTGGAGAGGGCATAGGACCAATGCTCCAGCATGTAGGTACAGGTAAAAACTTCCTCAATAAGACCCCAAAGGCACAAGAAATTAAAATAAGGATCAATAAATACGTGGGATTGCATTAACCTGAAGAGCTTCTGTGCAGCAAAGGAAACTATCAAGAACCTCAAGAGAGAGCCGACAGAATGGGAGATGATCTTTGCCAGCTACTCCTCCGATAGAGGACTAATATTTAGAATATACAAAGAACTCAAGAAACTCACTGCCAAGAAAAACAAATAACCCAATCAAAAAATGGGCAAGTGAGCTAAATAGACACTTCACAAAAAATATACAAATGGCCAATAAATATATGAAAAACTGTTCAACATCATTAGCAATCAGAAAGATGCAAATCAAAACTACCCTGAGATTTCACCTAACACCAATTAGAATGGAAATCATTAAAAACACAAACAATCATAAATTCTGGTGGATGTGGAGAAGTAGGAATTCTGATACATTGTTGGTGGGATTGCAAATTAGTGCAACCATTATGGAAAACAGTGTGGAGGGTCCTCAGAAGAATGGGAATGAACCTTCCATATAACCCAGCTATTCCACTCCTGGGTATCTACCCGAAATGATTGAAACCAGACTACCATAGTAATGCATGCATATCTATGTTTTTAGCAGCACAATTCGTAATTGTTAAACTATGGAACCAGCCTAGGTGTCCATCAACAGATGAATGGATTACAAAATTATGGGATATATACACAATGGAATTCTACTCAGCCATAAAGAACAAAATTATGTCATTTGCAGGGAAATGGATGGGATTGGAGAATATTACGCTAAGTGAGATTAGTCAGTCACAAAAAGTGAAGGGTTGGATATTTTCCCTCATATGTGGAAGCTGGGGAGAAATTGAGACATAGGAGGGACTCCAGAAAAAGGAGGAGAAACCTTAGTGGATTGAGGGAGGGGACCTAACTGAGGGAGACAGGAGGGGGGAGGAAGACTTGAAGAGGGAAATAATTCAGTGGACATGATGTACATACACAGATTTATCAATGCCAATCACAGTGTCATGCACAGGAAGGTGGGGAGGGAGAGGGAGTGGGGTGGGAACTAGGGGAGGGCTCATGAGTGCTGTGTGCCTGTATGCCTCTATTACCCTGACTTCATCATTATGTATGATTACAATGGACCGAAAAAAAAAAGATGGAAGTGGTACAGATGTAAATGTTATTTCTCTCAGTCCATATTTTATAAAGTTTTTATTTTGAACCATGCTTTTTTCTTTCTTTTCTTTTTTTTTTTTTTTGCAGTACCAGGGATTGAACGCAGGGGCATTCTACCTCCGCGCTACGCCCCCGGCCCTATTTTTTATACTTTATTTTGAAACCGGGTCTCACGAAGTTGCGGAGGGCCTCACTAAGTAGAGAGAGAAAGAGAGAGAGAGACAGGGAGAGAGAGAGCGAGAGAGCTGAGGCTGGCCGCGAACCCGGATCCTCCGGTCTCTGCCTCCCAAAGTACTGGGATTACAAGCATGCGTCACCACGCCCGGCTGAACCATGCTTTTTTCTTTATAAATTCAAAAAATAAAATGAAATCAACAAAGATGGTGAATAAAAGAAACTTCATACTGAAAACAGCAGAATCAAATAAACAACTTTGTATCTCATTGAAAAAAATACACAAAAAATAAAAGAATTATTCCATGTTAAAAAAAAAACCTTAATGGTCAGAGATTCCCTTTTCTGATTATCTTCTTGCATGTGTTTACTGGATGAGGAAAATGAATGTGTGTAAACTTTTCAAGTTGACCTTGGAATTGTCTCTCTAAGGGACTTCTGGGGACTTTCACATGTAATAGAGTGAATAAAACTATTCTTTAAAAATCCATCTGAAGCCGGGCGTGGTGGCGCACGCTTGTAGTCCCAGTACTTGGGAGGCTGAGACAGGAGGATCGGGGTTTGCGGCCAGTCTCAGCTACTTAGTGAGGCCCTTAGCAACTTAGTGAGACCCTGTTTCAAAATAAAGAATAAAAAATAGGGCTAAGCATGTAGCTCGGAGGTAGAATGCCTCTGGGTTCAATCCCCAGTACCACACACACACACACAAAAAAATCCATCTGTAAAATGACAAATATTTGAGGCAATGGATGTGCCAATGACTCTGATCTGATCACTACACATTGTACATATGTTGAAATATCACACTGTATCCTGTAAATATGTATAATCATTATGTGTCAATTAAAAATGTAAATTCAGCCATATCAATAATTATTTACTAGTCATTTTAAGAAAATGGCAGTTTTTCATCGGATTCGTAATTAATTTTGCCCCATGGACAAAAATTATTCCCTGCACTGAAGGACAGACTTTTTACTAGTATGAACTTTAGAACTGGAGACGCAGGAATTAACTCTTAGAAGCTGGACAAGAGGTAAGTAGAGAGGCGTGATGACTTCATTACATAGATTTTCAAATAGAATATTTCATTTTGGCTCTAAAGTTAAGCTTAGTTCCTTTTATTGAGGACATATTATTTGATAGGAAGGAATATTTAGTCTCTCTCACAATTCGGATGGCCAGATTTTGTAGGTTTACTTATGTTAAACCTATCCACATGCAAATTCCACTCTTCCTTCAAGGCCCATCTATTAAGATATTTCTTATCTTTTTTTTTTTTTTGCAGTACTGGGGATTGAACCCAGGGGCATTCTACCTCCAAGCTACACCCCCAGCCCTATTTTTTTATTCTTTATTTTGAAACAGGGTCTCACTAAGTTGTGGAGGGCCTCACTAAGTAGCTGAGGCTGGCCGTGAACCCGGATCCTCCCGTCTCAGCCTCCCAAGTACTGGGATTACAAGCGTGCGCCACCACGCCTGGCTAAGATATTTCTTATCTTAAAACCTGGCCCTACCTTCCATCCTACCCACCTGTCTTCCATCCCCTAAAAGGAAATTGCCCCTCCCTTCTGCTTTAAACTCCTAATCT
>PVJS01001991.1:28109-54965 GCA_004027185.1 Glis glis
CCCTATTTTTTATACTTTATTTTGAAACCGGGTCTCACGAAGTTGCGGAAGGCCTCACTAAGTAGAGAGAGAGAGAGAGAGACAGGGAGAGAGAGAGAGACAGGGAGAGAGAGAGAGAGAAAGAGAGAGAGAGACAGGGAGAGAGAGAAAGCGAGCTGAGGCTGGCCGCGAACCTGGATCCTCCGGTCTCCGCCTCCCAAAGTACTGGGATTACAAGCGTGCGCCACCAAGCCCAGCTTTTATATTTATTTGAAACAGGGTCTCACTCACTTGCTGAGAGCCTTGCTAAATTGCTGAGGTTGGCCTTCAACCTGCAATTCTCCTGTCTCAGTCTCCCAAGTACTGACATTACAAGCGTGTGCGCCACCACACCTGGCTAATCTTTCTTGTTTATGCTTTTACACAGCTATTTGTATTCATGTATTATTTTCAGTCTTAGGACGTGAGCTGAACAGGAGCAGGAGCAGTGTTGTATTCATCATCACACTCCCCACCGCTCCTAGGAGTTTTATACCACATTTAGCTACATTTTACCTAAATGAATGGTTTATGTAGAGAACAGGCATTTTACTATGGTTTATTTTGTTTTTGTTTGCTTTACTCTTTAAATGGCACACCGGTGCCACGGAAGGGTCACGGAGCCCAGTTAAGCCCCCAGCTGGGAATCGGGAGCCTCGAGTTCTAGTCCCAGCTCTGCCACTGACCCGTCTTACCACAATCCCCCAGCCTCTCAGGGTCCCCGCTGCTCATCTCGGAAGCGAGGGTGCTGTGCATGTGGTCTGGCAGGCCTCTTCTAGCTCTGAAATTCACGGGTGAGGTTATTTATCATGGAGAGTGGCATGGCAGACTCCTTTATTTTCTCTGTGTACCACAGATATTATTCAGAAGCCACCACAGCATGAATACAGATGTGGTCTGTCAGAGTGACAAAGACTGTTCTCAGGAGGAAATTACTGGGTTTGACAGCCATCCAACCCTGGGTTTCATTTTTGAGATGTCACTGTAACAAGTGTTATGGCCACTGTATCCAATTTCTCATCTACATATATGGTTGAAGATGCTGTTCTTGCTGTAATCGCATGAGGGCTATTTTTCTTTTAATTCAACTGTCACATAAGAAACTGCTGCCATGGTTTCTTTCTATGACCAAATGTTGCTAACCCTTTCAGTCATCCTTGAAGTTATTAATAGCCGCACATCATGAATGTATTCATGCCATTTTCCTTTATAGGAAAAGGAATCAGTTTCTTATGTTTTTCCTTTGTAGTAGATAGCTAACTTCTGGGTAGAAATTTTAACAATATTGTATGCTATATTTATAAAATAAGAGAAATTTGGATTTGCTAAAAACTTTATATTTTATGAGCTATTTAAACTAAGATAATTTTAAAATGTCATAGGAAAATAGGCTTAGAACTAAGAACTACATCAAATTTTTATCCTTCTTATATGTAATCTAAAATCAGGACCAAAGATTTCCAGTACTACATTTTATCTATGACATTCTAACCTATGAGTTGGCTACTTTAAGTCTAGCCATTTTGTCTACCTACCCCCTGCCATTCTCCTCCATCAGGTTACCTTGAATAGTTCCACACCTCTCACGCAGAGTGTTCCAGAGACCAACAGCATCAGTCAGCATCAGGGAGCTTATCAGCAGTACCTAATCTCAGTACCACTCCAAAGGTACTGAATCAGATAGATGTCTTTACTTTACTATGATCCCTGGATGATTCATATGCACATTAAAGTTTGAAAATCAGGAGTCTACCCTTCTAGTTAAATTTAGGATAATGAGAGTAAATTATCATTACATTTTAATGTTACTTGCTGACTTCAGTAGCTTCTCATTGCCTACCACAGAACATCTAGATTCCTTAGTCTGATATACAAAGTGCTATAGACAGAAACTGGAGTGCCTTTTCCACATGTTTCCCCAGAATTTCCCAGATTAACATTCTACTCCGCCATTCTGGTCTACTTGCCATATACTGATCCTGTCTTATTTCTCTTCTGGCCATATTTGCTCATGCCAAGTTCACTGCTCTCTCCTCCTCCTCCTCTCCCTGCATCCCCATCTACATATCTAAATACTATCCATTCCTGTACTGAACATTTTTCTACGTATCTTCCCCTTCTTGCTCCAGCCCACAAAATTTCTTTCCTCTTTGTTAGAACTACTGTAGCACTTGCTATGTTAATGTAGTCAACAGCAGTAACCATACCACCACTGGTAACTACCATTTCCAGAATAATTACTATGTCCCGGGCACTATGCACAATGAACCCTCACAAAAACATCATGTTCCCACGATGACTACGACTGTGATGGTTCCCATTGTGCAGATGAGAAAAAAGCTTCGAGAGGTCAAAGGATTTGCTCAGAGCCACCAGTTGGTTAGTAATGGAACCAAGATTCAGATCCAGGCAGGCTACTTTCCAGCTTGTGCTCTTAAGCACTGTTCTATTGCTTTCTCAATTCTTTAAACAGTATAAACCTTCTGAGGCAGGAACCATGTCTTTGTATCCCTACAACACCTAGCGTAAACATGAGGAAGCAAGGCATATTTGCTTTGCCCAAAAAGTGTTCTTGATGAACTGGTTGCATAATTATGTAGCTTTTCCCTGTTCATGTGAATTGGTTTCATTTGGATTGTAATCCTTGCGATTTCATTTGATTATCTGCAATATAAACAAAAGGAACTGTTTCTGAAAATACACAAAAGGATGCTGATGCAGCATTTTATCACATGAAACTAGCAGGCATTCCAGTTCAGGCGGCTTTGATAGGAATGCATCTTGCCTAGAGAATTATATCACAATACCAAAATATTTGCCAAACAAATCGTAAAAGCAAAATTCAACATTGATGAATGGAGTTTTATTATCATTTTAACTGGGGTAAGTATCCTAAATTCTTTTTTGTCTCTTTATAAGGCAGGGTTATATTTGATTCACTTAGAAGACCCTTTTAATCAGTTGCTATGAGTTTCGCATGTGTTTTGTCAATTCTACCTTGCCTTTATTCTCTGTTCTTTGTCCCTCTCTGCTTGTAACCTTCTGCTAGAGAAAATGAGGATAAAGTAGTAATTAAATCCTCTACAGATTCCTGTTCTTCCATGCTTCTGCCTGTCCCCACCCTTGTACCTACTGAAGGCTCATTGGTCAAAACAGGTTCACCCATTTCCTAAGCCAACCCCAGGAGACCCAGGACAGGTATTAAGACTGGCAACCTTTGCTTTCTCTCCACTCTCCTGCCTGTCACTCACTTCTACCCTCCTCTCACCTGTGGAACTTAGAATCTCACAGTCTCAGAACTAGTTACTGGTGGCGAGACATGCGTCCTGGACTCTCCTAGTCCCATCGTCCTTCCTTCTCCTTGTGCTATATCCTCTGCATCCCCCATGTTTGTTCTCAGCTGCCAGTAAGCCCAGGAATGCTGACAGCACCTTCCCTTCCCCGTGTTCACTTAGACCCCAGGCCTCCGTCCATGGCCTCTAGCCCTTTCTGACCTCTGCTCCAGGGACTAAGCTGTTCAGTGGGCTCTGGTTCTTGGGCCTGCTCTTTGTCAATCTGGGATCTAAAGCTCATTTATCACCTGTTCTTTCCACAGTGTATCCACCTCTTCCCCAAAGCACACACCGCCCGTTCTACAGTCAGTCAATCTGTGTGCCTCTCTCTCATTCAGTGTCATGTCCGAGAGACCGCTGAACTCTGCTCTCCACTTTCCCGGCTCCTCTTGGTAAATTCAAGCCAAACCGCAGTTGATTCTCAATTATGTTATCTTTTGCTCAAAGAAAAACAGTCCTAGGAAGCTGACAAATAATCCAAAAATTTTATTTGATAATAATCATGTTGCTGGTCCCTGTCAATGCTTAGGTGTTTTTTTCCTCACATCTCAAAATTTTATCTTCTGATTTAGGAATATGACTGCCTTATAATAATGGCCGAGCAGACTGAACTTAACAGTTAAAGTGTCTGCACTCACAACCGGGCATGGTGGCGCATGCTTGTAATCTCAGTACTTGGGAGGCTGAGACAGGAGGATCGCAGGTTCGCGGCCAGCCTTAGCTACTTAGTGAGGCCCTCCGCAACTTAGTGAGATCCTGTTTTCAAATAAAGAATAAAATAGGGCTGGGGGTGTAGCTTGGAGGTAGAATGCCCCTGGGTTCAATTCCCAGTACCGCACACACACACACAAAGAAAATGTCTGCACTCCCATGTTCATTGCAGCATTATTTACAATAGCCAAGATACAGAAATAACCTACATGTCCACCAATGAGTGAGTAAAGAAATTATAGTGTGTGTGTGTGTGTGTGTGTGTGTGTGTGTGTGTGTGTGATGGGATATTATTCAGCCTTAGAAAGGAAAGAAATCCTGCCATTTTTAGCAACATGGAGGAACTTGGAGGACATTGCACTAAGGGAAATAAGGCAGACACAGAGAGAAAAGTATTGTATAATAGTACTTGTTCATGGGATCTAAAATAGTCAAACTTAGAAAAACAGAGGGTAGAATGGTGGTTGCCAGAATCTGGGGAATATAGAAAAGGGGAAGGGATTGGTCAAAGAGACAAACTTTGTTATAAGATGAAGGAATTCTAGAAATCTAATGTATAGCATGGTAACTATAGTTAGTAATACTGTATTATATGCTTGAAATTTGCTGGGGAAAGTAAATGGCATGAGTGAATGAATGAATGAGTGAAAGGAGCAAATAAATAAGTAAAGGAATAAACTAACTTGATCAAAAGTTTCCATGTCCGAATCATGTTGGGTGGAATCTTCAATGTTATCTGGGCCTATTACAAATTGTCTTCTTTACTGGGTTTTTAATTGCAGATATGCACTTGGAGGCTTTAAAAATATGAAATTGACTACACATTTTTTTCTGAAGTTTAAACTGTTATTATCACAAAATATTATAGTAGTTTAAAACTCCGTCAGGAAACCTTTAATGAAACCCTACCATCAGGGTGAAATTCCATTGTTTGGATGGAACCTTTTTCTTTCTCTTGTTCGTTGTCTAGTAGAGAGGTCTGCAGTGACTAAATTTGTCATACCATTATTGTCATGTATTCTGCAGGTTACAAATTTGTCATGACAACAAGTGACTAGAAGTACTTTTCATAGGCAGTATGGACCCACAAATTGGTTGTTTTGGGGGGGAAATTGGACTTAGTTGTTCGGGGATACTTATTTCCACAGATTGATTCATTGTGCCGAGATCACATGTGTAGCCTAAGGGCTCCACAGTGCTCTCTATTACCGGCATCCATTGCTAAGTGTGGTTCAATTAAATAGGAAGGAAAGATAAATGGCGTATATATTCATATGTCAGATGACAATATCCACCCTTGAGACAGGGATCTTGGAAGGAAAAGTTCAACATTTTTTAAAATGGGAAATCATCTCCTCGGCCATTTTTATTTCCAATTAAAGTAACGGCTGATATAAACACTGCAGGTTAGCAAGGTATTCGATACCGTTTCGTTTACTCTCTCTTTCAGTTTCTAATTTTCATTGTAGTTCTCAGTCTTTGCTCTTTGGCTATGAGTTTTATGATAGAATAAATCAAATTAGCTCTAGTAGGTAGATTCAGTTTTCTCTAATGATTTATAGTAACCTAAATATACCTCCTTCTTATGTGAAAACGGCGGAGTGGATTATTATTAATTTGACTGACAAAGAAAGGCTTTTCTAATTTTATTTAGTGACTGAAATAAATTACTTTACCATAAATTAAATGTGAAATAAATGTATGATCCTCTCACAATGAACAAAACAGATTGAGCACCGAGCACATTCTGTAGTAGATCCCTTTATCCAGTTGGTGGTGCTAAAAACTCTGATATGAAACTAATTGGAAGGAGAAGAGGTTAGTTAACCTGGAACCTTTCTTAATAAGTGTTATTTTATTAGTTTTTGAAAAATTAGTACTAAAAGTATATGCCCAAATAACTGCATTTCCTAAGGTTTGGAAACAAACCAAATCCCTCAGATGGCCAGCAGAATACATTTCTAGTAAACTCCTCTAGAGATGTAATTGGCCTGTGTTAATATTTCACATATTGGAAATTGCATGGTTGTGTAACAGCTGACTCCATCCTGGAATAGCCCTTAGCCTGCTTTTCTGGGGAATGGAGGTGTATGCAAGAGAAGTAGAGTTATATTTCCAGTCATATTTACGTGCCAAATTTAGATTTTACAAATATTGACTTGTGTTATAGTATCTATAGTTTTTTCTGTATATTCCTATGATGGCAGGAACATTGCTTTTTAGGGGTTATGTTTGTTGAACCCTTTTTAGCCACACTTCCTTATTTTTTAGCCCAGAAGTCCCAATGGAGCAATTATCTGTTACATGACTGTGTCCTGAGATACAGTCATAAGATCATGGGCTGTGGGGTCAAAGAGGCCAGGTTTTGAACTTCCCTACATATTTCACAGCTGTCTCCTTCTTGCTGCTGCTGTTGTTGTTCTCCTCCTTCTCCTTCTTCTTTTTCTTTCTCTTCTTCTTTTTCAGATTGAACCCAGGAGTGTTCTACCTCTGGACTACACCCCCAGCCATATATATTTTTTTTTTTTGCGGTACTGGGGATTGAACCCAGGGGTGTTGTACCTCCGCGCTACACCCCCGGCCCTATTTTTTATACTTTATTTTGAAACCGGGTCTCACAAAGTTGCGGAGGGCCTCACTAAGTAGAGAGAGAGAGAGAGAGAGAGAGAGAGAGAGAGAACGAGAGAGCTGAGGCTGGCCACGAACCCGGATCCTTCGGTCTCCGCCTCCCAAAGTACTGGGATTACAAGCGTGCGCCACCACGCCTGGCTCCCAGCCATATTTTTTAAATTTTGTTTTGAAACAGGGTCTCAGTTGTCAAGGGGTGCACTAAATTGCTGGCATTGAACCTGTGATCTCCTCTCAGCCTCCCTAGTACTGGGATTATAGGTGTGCACCACCACACCCAGCTCTAGTTATTCTTGAGTTCAGTTTCCCAACTTGTAAAATGGGGGAAAGAACATCTTTGCCCAGGGTTGGCATAAACGCTGCACGAGCTCATGCTGCTCTTAGGTGGTGTGTACCCTGTGCTTCCCTGGTTTGAAGCAGACTCGGGTCTTTGGGAGTCTCTGACATGCCCTGAGCACATAGGACAGGAGACTTTGGGACAGGGGCCCTCCTGTGTCCAGTGATGCCTCGTGCCCTACTCATAAAAAGCTATTTCTAGGTTGTAAAGTTCCACAAGGATTTTATAAAGATTCACAAAAGAGATAATCATATAGTTATATCTCGTTTCTAGAAATTTGCCTGAGTATCCTGGGGGATATTTTTATGTTGGCCTGAAGCTGCTTAAATGTTTAAGATTGAAGAAGGGAATACAAGGTTTCTGGAAGGCGTAGCAAAGGTGTATTAAGAGTTTGTTCATCCATCTCTTGATTTATTCCAGAAACTTCTATTGAGTTTTTCTATTACTGAGTCTCAGGCATACAAAGGTGAACTCTAGGTGAGGCTGGACTTCCGAGGACCGTGGCTGTCAAGAAACAGGTCCTTCCTGGTAGGCAGGAATCAACAGGCAGCCCTTATTACTTAAATTTAAATGTTCTTTATAATATTGTAAAAACAGTTGTAGGATTATCTGTAAAATTTTTAAATCTGTTTTTTCAAAATGATAGTTTTATTGTTCTTTTGTACTGGGGATTGAACCCAGAGGCATTTTACCTCTGAGTGAAACCCCAAGCCCCTTTTTATTTTTTATTTTGAAACAGTGTCTTGCTAAGTTGCTAAGGCTGGCCTCGAACCTGTGACTCTCCTGTCTCACCCTCCCAAGTACTGGGATTACAGGTATGTGCCACCATGCCTGGCTATCTTTTGTGTTTGAAAGGTTGAAACAAGTTGGAAGAAACCTTGTATGGGATGGTGAAAAAGAAAAAATACTACTAATCAGGAGTGTTAGCCAGTATAGAATTTAAAAATATAACTGTGTCAGGCTTTTTTTTTTAAAACAATGCAACTAACATCTTTGGTTAGATCCAATAGATAGATTCAGACCTTTGCGATTTAGAGATTACAGCATCCTAGAACTGGATGGTGGTGGAGAATTGAAGAGTCACATACACCATCTTATTTTGTTGCTAAGAAAATGGAGGCTGAACTACCTTTTATGACTTATCCAAGCTACATAGACCTGGGTCCAAACTCAAGCCTCCTGACTTCCAATTCCATTATTTTTTCATCCTAACTTCTACACAATGAGCCATTTTCAGTGCAAATTAAAACAAGTATATACTTGTTCCGCCTCAGTAAACTTTCACACCATACATGGAATGTATTTCTGCCCAGTTATCAGAATCAAACTTGGTTCCTGAGGCAGCTGATTAAGGAGCTCCTACATCCATGTCAGAGCAGAGCCCAGGGAGGCAGGGCCCGCCAGGCCTGTAACATACACTTAGCCAGACCCAGCCAGCTGGGCATACCCCCAGAAGCAGGCTGGGCTTTCATTCGCCTCGCCTGCCTCTTGTTTCTTGCTAGATGAATGGCATCATATGCCACAGGTGTATTAGTAACTTCTGAGTTTGTTCCCCACTAAAAATGACCTCATTGTTTTGTGCTTCTTTGCCATAATTATACAGTAACAGGAAAATAAACCGGCTCTGAGTACAGCCCATAGCGGAAATCTTGTGCTCTTTATGCAAGTTTGATTTATAGACGTGTACTGCAGAGCGGGGTGACTATGAAACATTCATCTTCCCATTGCTAGTTGCCATGGAAATGGAGTACACAGAGCAGTGTCATTCCAGTCCCGGTGATGCCTGCAGTAGTTTATGCCTTTGTTGTTCTTGTTTCTTAAGCAACTGCCTAGCGTTCTTTCATCATTACAATTAATCATGCACATAAGTTTTTATCTTTCATTGCACATAAAAAGTACTAAAAATGTGTGACAAAAATAGGGGGAATTTAAATATTCTTGTGGCTTTATATATGCATTTGTAATCCCTCCCTCAGTCCCTTGGAAAAATAGGTCATGGAAAAGAGAAAAGCTCATCTTAATGTACAGAAACTCCAGTAAAGAAAGCAATATAGGCATTCGAGGAAAAAGCCAGGAGACCAGAGGAACTTCAGATTCTGAGGTCCCCTGTGGTTGGATCTAAATAAGTCTGCAGTTGGGGTGATGTCACCCACCTCCAAAAAAAAAAAAAAGCCCCTGAGCTATATATATAATCAATTCTCTTTTTGTATTGTTTTATCAGCCTCTTTAATGGTTTGGACAACTGAAACATTTGTTGGATAGACATGGTAGATATTAAAGAGTAGGGATCCTTTTTTCTTTAAAGAGTAGGGATCCTTTTTTCTTTAAAGACATTTTTATAGTGCAAGTAAAGGGAATTCTTATTTTTTTTAATGAAATAGTTTTACCCCAGCTTTATTTCACGTAGTTCATGAAACAGACTATACCAAGTTTATTAAATGCATGTTGGTTATCAACTGTGTTTTTTTGTTAGACCCCTGGTCATTCTGTTGGTTAAAGGAGCACGTTCTGGAATAACTAGGTCTAAATTCCTGCTCCATTGCTTACTTGCTGTGAGACCTTTGAAAAATATCTCAACTTGCCTTAGTTTCCCCATCTGTAGCATGAGTAGCTATACCATTAAGTTAAAAGGGCTTTGGGGGGGCTTCATGGAGAGAATTCATGCAAAGGGCTTAGCTCTTGCCTGGCACAACATAAATGCTCAGTCAGTGGGGACCATTGTCATGGTGGTGGTTATTATTGTTATGACAACCTAAGGCCAAGACTGAGTGGAGAACAGGGCTCTAACCTGGGCAGCAGGCTCAGTGGATCTACAGCAACTCCATTTCCAAAGCTGCAGAACCTTCCAGGCTTTGGAAGGTGATTGCCGATGCTTTGTTTTACTTGGACTAAGGAGAGGTGTTTGCTATGATCTTTTATCTGCAGATTGAAAAGAGAAGTCTGCTGCAGGCTGTCCCGGATGATGCAGATTCCTCTTGTGTGACCTGGATTTGATTCTTACAGGGAGCTATGCATGGGGCACATTGGGAGGAGTGGCTTGCCCGGATGGGTCTTGGGGAGGGTTGTGGAGTTTGTCCACAGAGCCTGAAATAGCGCCGGATCTTCTGCATTCCCATCCTCGCGTTCCCCCTGTCACTCAGCAGCGGCTGCAGCATTCCTTCATCCTTTCTGGAATTGAAGTTTTCCGAACTGGTGGCAGCAGCATTCTTTGTTGAAATTCACTCTCCTTGGCAGTCCTCCAGGGCACACGGCAATTCCTATTTATTTGATTTAGCTTTTGTTTGGTTAGCCCTGTATTTTGTCTGTTTTGCTTTGTGAAGTTCTTTCTCCCCCAAATTTTCATGTTTAAATCCCTTGGACTTCGTTTCTATTTATTTTACCAGCTTGCTTCATAGTATTGCTAAAAGTTGTTTGCTCTAAGCCATCACAAAATGAGTAGTCTTGGATGAATTTGTCTCCCCCTCCCCCGCACCAAGTCTGATCCATGGCGTGTGTACTAGATGCAGCTTTGTGGATGACTAAAACAGAATAGCCTTTACGGTGTTCCCTTTGCCACATTCTAATATTATCCCACCGTTTCCCTGGTTTCCTTTGTTTTGCTTTGCTTTGCCCTCTCATCCGACAGGTAGGCTCGTGTCAATTATCAAAAGATGGAGGTAGTTAACTTCTCTGAATGCTCTGGTTCTCCCTCCTCAACCATTCTTCCTTCTTCGGCTGAGTATCCCAAATACTTCACAACTGATCCCCCGAGTTAAAAATGAGTACAGCGGGCATGGTGGCACACGCTTGTAATCCCAGTACTTGGGAGACTGAGACCAGAGGATCACAGGTTCACGGCCAGCCTCAGCTACTTAGTGAGGCCCTCCGCAACTTAGTGAGACCCTGTTTCAAAACAAAGAATGAAAAATAGGGCTGGGGGTGTAGCCTGAAGGTAGAATGCCCCTGGGTTCAATCCCCAGTACCGCAAAAAAAAAAAAATGAGTACAACTCTCATGTCTTCCAAATGAAGCTTACAAGGCTCTGAGTGACTTGAGTATGCTATACACATCTGTGTGTGTGTGTGTGTGTGTGTGTGTGTGTGTGTGTGTGTGCGTGACTACACAAGTCCGCAACTGAAACTTAGACTCTCTTGACGTCTTCAAATCCTCCTGAGAAACTTGGTCTTCACCTCACTTACTGTGACCAGCTTGCATTCTTGTCTTCTCTCTGTCCCCCAGTGACCATAGGAGGTAGCTTTGCCCTTTGTGCTCTTCTAGTCTCAGGCTTACATCTTTCTTTCTCTTGGAAACAAATATTTCTTAGCATCTTCAGCGTGTTGAATGCTCTGGGACTATATGAAAATAAAGGCAAACACGGTTCTGTCCTCTAGGAACTTACAATCTAATTGGAGAGATAGTTAGAATCCAAGACGGTTTATCCTGATAGATGATGGCAGAGTCCTGTAGCAGGAAGGATGCTCAGTGAAGGCTGCGAGAAGGTACCACGGCTGACTTCAGAAGAAGTAATAGCTGATGTAATAGCTCAGGTAAAGATAGAGTGTGTTCTGGGCAGAGTGTATCTGCACAGGTAAACAGGAGAGCATGGGTTACTGAGGGTAGTTTACATTGCTGGTATATAGCACATGCACTTGTTTTCCTTTAGGTCGGTGAGAAGGTGGGGCCAGAAGGATGAGTGCAGAGTGAAAAGGCTAGAGAGGTAGGCAGGGGCCAGATCATGAAGGGCCTCGGAAGACTAATCAAGAAGTTTGACCTTTTTTTTTTGCAATACTCGGTATTGAACCCAGGAGCATTCTACCTCCGGGCTACACCCCCAGCCCTATTTTTTATTCTTTATTTTGAAACAGGGTCTCACTAAATTGTGGAGGGCCTCACTAAGTAGCTGAGGCTGGCCCTGAGGCTGGCGGATCCTCTGGTCTCTGCCTCCCAAGTACTGAGATTACAAGCATGCGCCACCACACCTGGCTTGACCTTTATCCTGAGGACACTGGAAAGCCATCAACATGTTTTAAGTAGGCAAGTGACATGATCAGACTTGAGGCCTACATGATCCCTCCTGTTGTGGTGGGGAGAATGGATTAAAATGTAGCGAGGGCAGTCTTTATCTGGGTTGATCCTAGGGACTACCTTCCCAAACTCAGCCTTTTATTTAAATGTTTGTCCAACACCATGTGTCCAGCTTCTTGCATTGTCTTTCTTATTTAGCATGAGGGCTAAATTTTAGCTCCCTCTTTCTAGCTCCTGCCTTGAAGGCCAGGAATCTACCTTCTCCCAAGCTCTGGGCTTGTCCTAAAACGAATGTGACACGTGGAACAGCCACTGGATCCCCATTTTACTGCTGCTCAGAGAGTCCATTGTTTTGCCTTCCAGCATGGATCCACTAGAATTTTGGTGTCAGCCCGGATCCAGCCAGAGTTTCCTGAAATTCATTGCAATTCGTGTGGCTGGCCCTTCCTACCCAGCCAGGCCAGACCTGCACCTGAGGGAGTTCCCCTAGCTCTCTTTTCCCCACCAGCAGTTGAGTATCCCAGATACTTCACAATCGATCCCCATTGTGTGCTCATATAGGACAATAAACTCAAGAAGAAGAATTGAAATAAGATGGATTGAGTTGCACTAGCTAGTAGATTTAGGGAAAGTTATTTAACCTCTCTATGCCTGAGTTTCCTCATCTATAAACTGCAGATACTAAGAGAACCTATCTCATAGAGTTGTTTGGAGGAATAAATGAGCAAATGCATAGACAAACACGATGCCTGGCCTGCAGTAAGCACCCACTGTTTACTGTTTTTATTAAAATGTCTAGACTGTATCCTATAGCAAGTGGCAAGAGAACATAAAAGGTTTTCAACTTCAGGAATAATTGATCACAGCCAAATGGGTATCAATCTCGAAAGATCCACTACTCTTCAATATGAATAATTGAGATGGTAGTAATATCACACCCTGCACAGCTGGAGGGCTATTATGGTGAGTAGATGTGAAGGAGGGATAAAAATAGCTAACCCATGTTGAGTGCTTACTGTATGCCAACCCCTGTTTATACAGGGGTTTTATTAACTTGTATTAACTCGTTTGATCCTCACAACCCCATGTGAAGTCGTTACTCTTAATTCTTCCATTTTTACAGATGAGGAAACTAAGGTACAAGGGGCTAAGTAACTTGGCAAGGATCACTTTAAGTGACAGCATCTGTCTTTGACCCAACAGTCTGACCCCCATCATACAAGGGAGGGTCTTTGCTTCCCCTTTAACACCTCTCCCCAGGTGTGCCCTTGAAAAGGTATTTTGAATCTCTTTATCAATCAGATCCATTACAGTCTACAGATTTAAGAGCCTTTTCCAGTTCAATTTCAATAGAATAAAGATCTTGACAGCATATAAATTTTCATAGTAAAAAAAATAGAGCTGTATAATCTATGGCCATACCCCTTTTCATAGACCAAAGGTTGTGGATATATGAAAACACTTTCACTTGAATTGTACATCCTTTTTATAAAATTCCCTGATTTCTGACAATTTGGTCATAAAAATCTTTTGATAAAATATCAAAAACCTCATACTGTAGTACTGTAAAATGTGATTGTATTAATGGCAAAAAAAGAAACCTGTATCTCACATTGTCATGAACTGTTTAAACATCATAATGGGAAATATTTATGGTTTAAATAATTGAAGTCCACGTTTCTCAGAATCCATCTACTCCTCTCAACCTTTTGTTAGACCTTCAAACAAATCACAAAATCGTCTGGCTTGATTTTCTCTGTAACACTTTCTGCTCCATCATGGGTAGTGGGATGTGCATAGAGATGTTGGTCAGTTCTTACAAATTTGGATCCCATAATAGTAAGGAATTGGCTTGGGCAGGTCTGTTAACCTCTCTGGATTTCAGTTTCCTCCTCCAGACGACTTCTAGGTTTAAAATACTAACCCTGACTCTCTGTTTCTATACCTTTTGTTTACATACTCTTTAAAGACTGTTATAGTAAGTAGTACAGGGATACCTTGGAGATACTCTGGTTTGGTTGCAGACCACCACAATAAAGCAAATATCACAAAACACCATAAAGCAAGTATTGCAGTAAAGCAACACAATTTTTTTTGTTTCTCAATACACATAAAAGTTATGTTTACACTATAGTCTATTAAATGTGCAATAGCACTATGTCTAGCAAATGTACATAACCTTAATTTAAAAATGCTTTGTTGCTAAAAATGCAAGTAGTCGTCTGAGCCTTCAACAAGTCACAGTGGTTTTGCTCGTAGAGGGTCTTCCCTCTCCATTCTGCTGACTGATCCTCGTGGTTGCTGAAGGCTGGGTGGCTGTGGCAACTTCTTCAGATGAGACAGCAGTGAAGTTTACGGCATCAATTGACTTCTTCTCGTGAAAGATTTCTGTGGATAGCATTTTACCTACTAAAGTAGAACCTCTTTCAAAATTGGCGTTGATCCTCTCAAACCCTGCTGCTGCGTTATCAACTAAGTCCATATCATATTCTAAATCCTTTGTTGTCAGTTCAACAATGTTCACAGCATTTTTGCCAGGGTTAGAATCCATCTCAAGAAACCACTTTCTTTGCTCATCCTAAGAAGCAGTTCCTCATGCGTTAAAGTTGTCATGAGATTGCAGCCATTGAGTCGCATCTTCAGGCTCCACTTCTTATTCTCTTGCTGTTTCTACCACATCTGCAGTTACTTCCTCCACTGAAGTCTTGAACCCCTCAAAGTCATCCATGAGGATTGGAATCAGCTTCTTCCAAACTCCTATTAATATGGATATTTTGTCCTCCTCCCAGAAATCATGAAGGTTCTGAATGGCATCTAGAATGGTGAACCTTTCCCAGTAGATTTTCTATTTACTTTGCCTAGATTCATCAGAGGAATCACTGTCTATGGCAGTTATAACCTTACAAAGTGTGTGTGTGTGTGTGTGTGTGTGTGTGTGTGTGTGTGTTTATATGTATGTATGTTTTGATACTGGAGGATGAACCCAGGGACATTCTACCTCCAAGCTATACCCCCAGACCTATTTTATTTTGAAACAGGGTCTTGCTAAGTTACTGAGGCTGGTTTTGAACCTGTAATCCTCCTGTCTCAGTCTCCCAAGTACTGGGATTACAGGTGTATACCACCATGCCCGGCTTACAGAGTCTATTTCTTAAATAATAAGAGTTGAAAATCAGAATTACTCCTTGATCCATGGGCTGCAGAAGGTAAGTTATGTTCACAGGCATGAAAACAACATTAATCTCATATATGTCCATCTGAGGTCTTGGGTGATCAGTTGCATTGTCAATGAGCAGTAATATTTTGAAAGGAATCCTTTTTTTCCCCCTTGAGCAGTAGTTCTCAACAATGGGCTTAAAATATTTAACGAGCCCTATTGTAAACAGATGTGCTGCCGTCCAGGCTGTATGTTCCATGAATACAGCACAGGCAGAGCACAGTGAGTATAACCCTTACGGGCCCTGGATCTTCAGAATCCTAAGTGAGCATTGGCTTCGACTTAGGCACCAGCTGCAGTAACCTCTACCAACAAAGTAGCATGCCCTTTGAAACTTTGACTTCTCCTCTCCAGCTCTGAAAGCCCTAGAAGGCATCTTCTTCCAGTAGGAGGCTGTTTCATCTCCAGTGAAATCGGTTGTTCGGCATAGCCATCGTTGTCAATGATCTTAACCATATCTTCTGGATAATTCGCCAGTTTCTACATCAGCGCTTGAAGCTTCACTACGCGCTGTTATGTGAGGGAGACGGCTTCTTTCCTTCAACCTCATGACCCAACCTCTGCCAGCTTCAGTCGTTAATTCTGCACCTTCCTCACCTCTCTCAGCCTTCATGACACTGAAGATGGTTAGAGCCTGGCTCTGCATTAGACTTTGGCCTTACGGGAATGTTGTGGCTGGTTTGATCTTCTATCCAGACCACTAAAACTTTCTCCATGTCAGCAGTAAGACTGTTCTGCTTTCTTGTCTATGTGTTTACTGGAGTAGCACTTATAACTTCCTTCAAGAATGCTCCCTTTGTATTCACAGCGTGCCTAATGGCGTCCGAGGCCTCGCTATCAGTCTGGCTCTCGACATGCCTTGCTCACTAAGCGCAATCATTTCTGGTACTTGGTTTAAAGTGAGAGACATGTGATTCTTCTTTTCACTTGAATACTTAAGAGACCATTGTCACCTATAGTCCCAGTAATTGGAAGGCTGAGACAGGAGAATCACAGTTTAAAGGCCAGCCTCAGCAACTAAGTAAGACCCTCAGCAGCTTAGTGAGTCTCCATTTCAAAATAAAAAAGTAAAAAGGGCTGCAGGGGTGTAGCTCGGAGATAGAGCACCACTGGGTTCAATCCCCAGTACCAGTAATAATAATAATTGGACTACCTTCCAATCGTATTGCTTTGTCTCAGGGAATAGGGAGGCCCGAGGAGAGGGAGAGCGATGGGTAATGACTGGCTGGTGGAGCAGTCAGAACATACACAGCATTTATCCATCAAGTTTGCCATCTTTTTTGGGTACAGTTTGTGGCACCCCAAAACAATTACAATAGTAATATCAAAGATCACTGATCACAGATTGCCACAGAGGTATAATAATAATAATAAGTTTGAAATATTGTGAGAATTACCAAAATGTGACACAGAGCCACAAAGTAAGCGCACGCTGTTGGAAAACTGGCCCCAGTAAACGTGCTAGATACAGGGTTGCCATGAGCCTTCAATCTGTAGAAAGCACAATACCTCTGAAATACAAAGGAAAGTTAATAAAACAAGGTATAGCTGTACAGTGACCTAATGGCAAGAAGTATAGAAGAAAAGAAAAAGCAAATAGTTTGGTTTCACTAATTTTATTCAACATTTAATAAGAGTTTATTTATTTATTTATTTATTCATTTATTTATTTACTTATTTACTTACTTATTGTGGTACTGGGGATGGAACCCAGGGGCCTTCTTCGGGCTACACCTACTCTTTTATTTTTTATTTGGAAGCAGGGGCTTACTAAGTTGCGGAGGGCCTCACTAAGTTGCTGAGGCTGGCTTCGAAACTGCAATCCTCCTGTCTCAGCCTCCCAAGTACTGGGATTATAAGCATGCACCACCACGCCTGGCTTTATAAGAGTTTATAAAGCACCTACTATGTACATGATAAATATGTTTTACATGCCTAGTATTACTAATAATTACAATGTTAAATTCTCAGACTTACTTGGGATTTACCTTCCCTCAATTTCTTTGCTGCTAATGTTCCTTTGGTGGCTATAATATTACCATAAAATTTATACTCTTTAATCTTGTTTTCTTACACCCCAAAACAAAACAAAACAAAACAAAGTCTTTCATCTCAAAGGGATTCTTAAAATGTCACAAATTATTATTAAATTATGTATAATATTTTTCTTTCAGTTTTTCAGTGTAAAGAAGCCCCATGTTTAAAAAAAATATAGGGGGAAAACAGCAATCAAATATTAAATTTTTTAGGGAAAAACATAGCTGTCAAGTGTTCAATTCTAATCCATATGGGCCGGCTAACATACTAGCTTTAATGAGTTGCAATAATGAATTTGTCATAGAATTGGAGCCTTCTCCAGGTTATAAATTGCCCAGGCCCAAATTCTGTAGAAAATTTATAAGGTCTGCCATTACAATAGACCATTTAAAATTATCTCAGTTGTTTTGAACTAAAACCAAACCTGATAAAAGTTATATCAGGTAGTCATGAGTTGATGTGACAAAAAAGAGTTACTGGGTTATTTGTCAAATGATAAACTGAATATGATAATGGCAGAAGTTATCTGTCATTTTTAACGCTTTAATGAGTTCTAGGCATTGTCATTATTTCATTTAATCCTCATGAAACCTATTAAGTTGTATACTATTACAATTCCTGTTTTACAGATAAGAAAACTGAGCTTAGAAAGGTTAAATAATGGTCGCAAAGTCACACTTTTAAATAGTTTCTGCACCTGTCATTGTACACCAAGTACAGGCCACTTGCCTGGCGTTGCTGTGTAACTTCACATATATGATCTCTTAGTGGTGGATAGGGCTGGGGACTAGACCACTCCCTACCATCTGGGACATTGTTCTATACCTAGAAACTGCAAGTCTCCATGCCTCCACGTATGTGTAAGGATAGGATTTGTTATGGTTACCGTACCAAATCTCTCATATACTGTGCTCATTGAGTTAAGAGATCTCCCAGTAATTCCCCAAACCTTATTTTTCAGAAACCTCTTTCACTAGAAAAGAACCACATACATCTGGAGATTGTAGCTGTAGGTTGTTTTCAAAGGTGGCCACAGTAACTCCTCCCATCACTGTGTGTATGCCTCTTTGCAAAGTGACTCAGAGTGACTTGGCTCTCCTCCCATCCAGATGTAGAATTCATTTCTCTGCTCCCTGAATCTAAGCTGACCTTGTGACTTACTTTGACCAAAAAAGAAGAAGGAGGAAGAGGAAGAGGAGGAGGAGGAGGAGGAGGAAAGAAGGAATAGTAAAAAGTAACAAATTATCAAACTTGGGGTGTTTGGGGGAACCCCAACAAAAGATACCATCTGCAGCTATGTGTTATGTCCCATTAGTCCTTCAACTTTTATCCCATTGTGCGTATATAGTAGATGTGGTTTGAGATACACCCTTAACCAAAGTTTTAATGCATTTTACAATTCTGTACTTCCATAGAAGTCATTTTTTTTTTTTTTGTGGTACTGGGGATTGAACCCAGGGGCATTCTACCTCTGAGCTACACCCCTAACCCTATTTTATTTTTTCTTTTGCAACAGGGTCTCACAAGGTTGATGAGAGTCTCACTACTTGCTGAGGCTGTCCTCGAACCTGCGATCCTCCTGTCTCAGCCTCCCAAGTACCATAGAAGTCATTTTAAATGTAGATAATAAATTGTGATTATTCACATCTCTAATACCATAGTTCTGTTTTTCTCTTACAGTTTTCTTGGACATAGTCCCAAACAAATATTCATTTTTAAATGCTGATGTTTTCACAAGTCTAAGTTAAAAAAAATACCTTGCATTCTTGTGTTCTTGGTTTTCAAGCACCCAGAATTGTCCCTTCCTTTTTCTCCTACGCATTATATGGAAACATGCTCTATATTTGCCAAATAGCAAAACAGCCTCTACTTGACAGTGTATATTTCACTTTTGTGCAAAAGCTATATCCCAGTAACATTTTCTTTCATGGAAAATGACCGTTTCTTCCAGGAGTATGTAATTTTTTTTGAATGCATGAAGTTTTAAAAATGAAACTTCATATCAGACAGAATGATCTTTGGTTTTATAAGAGTGGAATGTTTTTTATGGGCTATGGCTGTTCATTATTTTAAAACCTATTAGTTATAACAGGTAAGGTTGAAAAATGAGAAGGTTTAAATTTAACTTAAGACAAAATACCACACTGTAGTTATATTCTGAAGCAGTGCCAGTAAAATTGTGTCTGAATGATTCTTGAGTTTGTTTTTTAAGGGATAGTTTTCTGCTTTGAATGTGTATTCAGCAAAGCACAGTTATTCAAATTCTAGTAGACATGTACAAGAGCCAGATTCATGTATAACGCGAATGCGGCATTGTTCGCAGGGCTTTTTATTCCTAATGACTGACCTAATGTGTAATGTTTCCTTTTTCTGGCTGAGAGAACGAATCACATTTGTAAGCATTTTATTCAGTAATATGTTCACATTGTATTTCACCTCTTGCTATCTCTCATACTGCAAGAATATCTGCAACATATTGAGATAGCTAACATCATTGCTAGAAAAGTACAAGGTAATTTGGGTAGAAAAATAATGTAATAGCTTTAGTAACAGACTATAATTAAATTAGTGCCTAGAGTAAAAATAGTGAAAGGATTTATTTTTAGTTTTTAATGGGTCAGATCAGTATGATTAAGATACATGAATTAAATAACAGCATTCACTTCAGAAGTGGTCTTCATTTTTTCAGATCTCTAATATCTAATTTTACATATTAATAATTTTATCTAGTCATAAGCATTCCCTTTTCTTCTACCCTCCCCATTTTTAAGTAAACTCAATATTCAAAATTTTGATAACCTAGGGAACACATTTGTTACATTCGCAGAAGCCTTGAGATAAAGGAATTTTAATTTGAGCCGGTGTGTTAGTCAGCTTTCTGTCACTGTGACAAAATACCTGAGAAAAACATCGTACGGGTGGAAAGGTTTATTTTGGCTCTCGGGTTCAGAGGTTCCGGTCCATGGTCCCTTGGCCCCATCACTTTGGGCCTTTGGCGAGTCAGAACATCATGGCGGGGGAGCGGGGGTGGAGCAGAGCTACTCAGCTCATGGCCCCTGGGAATCGGGGGGACCGGGGAGATGGAGTGGGGGAGAAAGGGGCTGGGGACAGTAGCACCCCCAGTGACCTACTCCTCCAGCTAGGTCCCACCTCCTCTAGTTTCCACCATTTCCCAATGTTGCCTTCAAATTATGACTCCATCAATGAATTCATCCACTGAGGAGGTTGGAGCCTTCAAATCCATTCCCCTTCCTGAAGGCCCCACCTCTGAACACCGCTGCACCGGGGACTAAGTGTTCAATACGTGAGCCTCCGGGGGGCATTCCAGGTCAGAACCATGCCAACCAGCATATATATTCAAATCCATTCAGGAGCTGGTTATTGAGCACCGCCAGGGGGCCAGGTGCCTTTCGGGGTGCTGCGGAGAGAGCCGGTAACAAAGAGAAAACTAATAATTTGAGAAAACAAATAATTTCACTTAGGGATAAAATTCTATAGGGAAAGTAAAGCAATAAATGATAGAGAGTAATTGAAGGGGGAGTGGTTTAGATCAGGAAGTCGGAGAAGGTTCATCTGTATTGTCAACTTGCTTGGACTAAAACCCTTAGGATTAAGAGATTTCTGTGTATGTTGATGAGGGTGTTTCCAGAGAAGATTGGTACATGGGACAGCAAACTGAGGGGGAGACTGACCCTGAATGTGGCAGCACTGCCCAGTAGACCAGGCCAGATGGAACAAAAAGTGGAAAAAGAGGAGGCGGTGTGAAGGCAAACTCGATCCTCTTGAGCGGGTGCATCTATTGCTGTTGGCATCACCTGAGGACATCGGACTCCAGCTCCTTCACTCCTCCAACGTGGACTGTCACCAGCGGTTCTCCAGGGAGCTTCCAGACCTTTCTGTCTTGGATGTGGGCTGCATCATTGGTCCCTTGTGTTCTGAAGCTCCAGTTTCTTGGACTGAGCAGCTGCTGGTCCTTCCACCCCTCTGGCGCGCAGATGGCCATGGTGGGACTGTCCGGCCTCTGATCATGTTAGCCAAGCTAGTCAATCTCTTTTATAATCATACATGTACATATCCCGTGGATTCCATTCCTATAGAGAACCCTGACTAATACACGGGGTGACATGTGAACTGAGACCCAAATGACAAAAAGCTGTTTGCCATCTTGAAGAGCCATCCATCCAGAAAGAGGAAAAGCAGTTGCAGAGGCTCGAAATGAGAATATGCTCAGCAGGACTGAGAAACTAAAAGACAGCCAGAGTGGTCGGACTGCAGCAAGCAAGACACAGCAAAGTCTGAATGAGCTTGGAAAGGTAGGCAGAAACGTGATGATGCATCATTCACGCATGCTGCCCCGGTTGGTTTATTTTATATTATCATGCATATTATATCCCATATCGAACTGCATTACATTGTGCTATATCATGATCTCATATGTTCTATCTCATATTTATATGGTGGCAGTGTTATGTTTCTATGCCCTATAAGCAGGGAGATGAAGGGTCAAAAAAAAAAAGCCTTAGACTCCTCGAGATAGGTAGGTTTTCTGGCATTCTCAGTGTACAGTCATGCTGGTGGGTTGCATTATCCTGGCTTGGGTCTCCACCAGCTTCCACGGTTTTTTTTTCTATTTATCAGTTAAATTCAATTCAACAGATACTATCTGGGAACACCTTGGGCATAAGAAACCAATGAGTTCACTGGGATATTATAGTCAAATGCAACAGAAATTGTGATAGGCTTTCATTGTAAGGCAACTTCCCTGGATTCTATTGATTATTATTTCAATCAGTGAGCACCTACCTTTTCTGCCACCTTATTTATTTATCCTTAGGTTATAAATAGTAAAATGATGGTAATGGCTAAATATCTAATCTAAATGTCAGTGATTAACATAGTCTCTATTTGTTCCTCTGCTATGGAGACACAGAACATGAAAAAATGATTTTGAGGCCTGCGTATGTATCAGACCAAAAAATGTTTATCATTTGAATACTTCTCTTTTAAGAGGAATAAAGGAAATTTTAAAAATTAATAGTTTAATAAAATATATGAAAGTTTAAAATATATATTATTTTAAATGAAGCAACACAGACCTGTAGACTCTGTTCTGTTATGATGATTATGATTCAGGGTGTCTGATTTAGACTAGGGAATCAGGAAACAGTATAGACTATTTCCTCTCTGTGTCTTCAGACCATATGTAGTCATAATATACTGACTTAGAGTTTCCACTGAATTAAACTTTCCAGTGATTTATAAGTCATTGAAATGCATTACCAAGAGCAGTTATTGAATCTTCCTTTGGAGATAATTAATAAAATACTTTCTTATTAAAAAAGAAAAAAAAGCAACAGTTTAGGTTTCGTTGTGGCAGAAGTTCTAGAAGCCTCTCCTTGATGTGCTGATATAATTCCACTCCTTGCATGCTTGTTCTGCTTTATTCTTTCCAGTTCTCCTGGATTCTGTGGCTTAGTAGATTTTCCTCCTGTTTAGAATAAAACTGTAGAAGCCAGTGCCACATTTAGCATCTATCTCCAGGCATGGCTAATCCCTCTTCCCACTGGCTGTGTTCCAGAGGGTTCTGGAAAAGAGCTGACAAAGCCCGAATGTGACAGGGCAGGACACGTTAGGCACATCTTGTAGTGTTTTCAACTTTGCTTCTTATTTTCTCGTAGATACGTGTGTGTATGTATGTAATAAGAACTATTTGAGACAGGAAAAAATCCATATATGTTCCTCTCAGGGTTAGAAACAAAACATTCCATTCTAACCCTGGTTGAGGCCCCCTGGGTGTTTCTGCCTGATTGCATTTCCGTTCCTCTGCCCTGGAGATAATCACTATCTTGAATTTTTAAAAATCATTCATATGTATCTTTTTATTTTTGACATAGATTTATGTATCTTAAATGATATATAGTATTGTTTTGCTTATTTTAAAACCTTACCTAAATGCAAATTGCTTTTTCTCTTATCAGTATATTTTTAGGACTTATCTGCATGGATACATCCATCTTTCATTTATTCTCCCTGATTTATAGTATTGTGTTGGGGCTCGAGGGGGTACAATAAATAGTACCCTCTTTTACCATCCTGAATCAAATGAGAAATAGACTCCAAGTGCAAGAGAGTAGTAGATAGAAATAGCAATTTTATTAGAGAGATAGATTTATCAGAGAGATGGGCTCTCTAAAATGCAGCTCAAACTGAGCAGGTGTGCTCTTGCAACCACTGGCTGTGTATTTACCCAGGACGCCCCTCAGGAGGGCCTGCCCCTCTGGTGCTGGGGAGCAGAGTACTGGGTACGCACATGCCCCGCACCAGTGTGTATGCCCCCCCACCTTCAGGTGACCTTTACAGAGAAAAGCAGGAGGGGCCACCAGTTAGATGTCACTTCTTTTTTTTTTTCTGTTCTATTTTATTTATTTATTTATTTATTTATTTATTTTTATGTTTTTATTGGTGCATTGTAGTCTCACTCTAGGAGGAGGGAATGAGAAGGCAGAGGGAAGCTGGGGTTGTTACTCCAAAAGAGGTCCCTCTGCACAGGAATATAAAAACAGGAAAGGGAAGTTTTCCCCAGAACAGTTTTTTCTATTACATAAGTGTACCATAATTTATGTATCTGCTATCCTATTGATTGACTCATTTAGTGGTGCTACAGTGGCTCTTCTTATTAAGTGTCTCCCTGTCCACATGGGGGAGAGATGTGTGGGGCGGTATGCGTAGGAGGGAACGGCAGGGACACAGCACATGCGCACCAGTAGCCTGATGTGCCTCCACAGTGGCTGTGCAGGTCACATTCTTAGCCATCAGTACACTGGAATTCCTTTCTACCCATATCCTCACCAACACTTATTACTGAACTCTTGTCTCTGCCAATTTGGTGGGTATGAAATGACTATGAATTTCCTCATTTACTAATAAAATTCAGCAGCATGTCTCCTAACATTTTGGGTTTCCTGTTAATTTCTTGTATTTTTAGCCCACACAAAAATACTGGGTTGTATATTTTAAATTGATTTATAGGGGTTCTTTATGTGTTCTGGGTGCTAATTATTTCTCATTTACAAGTCACAGAAACCACCTGTTTGTGGCTTGTTCCACTTTTTGGGAGGGGGAATGTCTTATGATATATACCTGGGATATATGTTTTTCCTGAGGTTTCAGAAAGAACCTGAAAAAAAGAGAAAGTATAGGATGCATTGACATGCCCCAATCTAGAATTATATGGAAAATGTGTATGGTATCACTTGACCATTCTAATAGGGTCTACCTTATGGTTTTCTGCCTGTTGGAGTACTTGTATTATCTTTGAACAATTGCTAATCGTTCATTTTTATATTAGCCAGTTCGAAAAATGTTCCTGCAAGATTTTTACAGCTTTTCAAATTCTTTTACATCATGGAATTTAATTCTTGGTGCTTTAAATTATGATTTTCACATCAATATTGTTGCATGAAAAGGCTATACCACAAAACAAACTCTGATTTACCAATAATCAAATTTGTCTGCTGCGTAGAAACTCTGTGTGTAACACAACTTTTCCATTTTAATTAATCCCGTGATAATGCCATGCTATGGCCGGAATGCGGTTTGTCACCCAAAGTTTCATGTGCTGAGAGCTTGTCCCAGTGTTGTGGTGTTGAGGTGGTGGAACCTTTAAGAGGTGGAGCCTAGTGGGAGGTAATTAGGTCATGCAGACTCCACCCTTAGGAATGGATTAATACTGGTCTCATAGAGTGGGTTGGTTCTCACAGAAATAAATTAGTTCTTAAAAGAGCAGATTATTATAAAGCGAGGCATTCCACATGCTCGGTCTCTTCTGCATACAGCTCGTTCCCTTTCCGATTCTCCACCATGTTGTAATGCAGACAGGGGGCCCTAACCAGGATGTCACTGCCCTGCGGCTTGGACCCTCCAGCCACCAGAATCAGGAGTCAAATAAATCTCTCCCTCTATTTATTGTGGCACTGGGGATTGAACCCAGGGGCATTCTACCTCTTCTGAGCTATTTCTATAGCTAGGTTTTTTTTGACTGGTAGGTTTCCATGCATTTGGCTTCTTGTTAATACTATCTTTTCTGTTTGTTTCTTAATACTGAAGAAACTGTTTATCATACTATCTTAAATCAGCTTTATGGAAATAATGTATACTGTTTTCCTTCCTTCTTTTCAACTGTATTTACATGCTAGGCTTTCCAACAGGTTGTATAAATAAGTTAAATGTTATGGTAAATTATTCCAAAATGGCACATTAACAGTTTGCATAAATTAAAACTATGGTGCAATACTTTGAATCAGATTGTAACTAGATGTAAATTTGTAAATGTGTGTGGTTAATTTTTAAATATAATTTCTCCACACATGACTCTCTTTATTTTATTTGTTTAAGTCACTGTGTTTAACAGTAAAATTAGTACATTCAAGCCAATAACTAAAATATTATCATTTACTCACATATGCTCATGTACTTTTCCAGGCTGTTTTTCTCTATAGAAACTACTTCCTGAATTGAGTGTTTATTATTCCTCTGCTTTAAAAATACAGACATATATATATATATATATATATATATATATATATACACACACACACACATGCATACATATAACTATATACACACACATATATACCTATGTATTTTCCTAACATTTAATCTTCCTTGTTATAAAACTTTATAAAAAAGATTGTCAGGTGTATTGTAGCCTTTTGTGAATCACTTTTTTTTGTTTCACTCAATGGTTTTCCTAGTATTTATCCTTATTTTTTGTGTAATTCACTCATTTTATTTTTTGTGGTACTGGGGATGGAACCCAGGGGCATTCTGCCTCTAAGCTGCACCCCCACCCCCATTTTATTCTTTATTTTGAAACTTAGGGTCTCACTAAGTTGCAGAGGGACTCACTAAGTTGCTGAGGCTGGCGGCGAACCTGCGATCCTCCTGTCTCAGCCTCCCAAGTACTGATTACAAGCATGCACCACCATGCCCGACTTAATTCACTCATTTTAAATGTGTAGAGCATTCCTTTGTGTGGATTTATCCCATTTTATCTCTTTATTCTCTTATTGAGCGATATTGAGTATTTTCTCCCATTTTGTTTGATTTTTCTATGACTAATAACACTGTATGAACATTCTTGTATCACAACTCTTAGCGTCCAGGTACCATCACTACTCTTAGATATATACAAACTTAGGAGTAAAATATACTTAGTGCCAATGTATTATAATGCCAAATGATATTTCCAATTAACTTACACTCCTACCAGCAATGTATGAGAGATTCTGTTGAACTGCATCGTGTGTGTGTGTGTGTGTGTGCGCACGCGTGTGTGTGTGGCACTAGGGATTGAACCCAAGTGCATTCTGCCTCCGAGCTATACCCCCAGCCCTATTTTTTTTTTTGAAACAGGGTCTCCCTAGGTTAATGAGAGTCTCACTATTTGCTGAGGCTGTCCTCAATCCTGTAGTCCTCCTGTCTCAGCTCCAAGTACTGGGATTACAAGCGTGCACCACCACGCCAGGCTTGAATTGCATCCTTTTCAACTCTTGGTATTGTCAGACTTCTTAA
>PVJS01001991.1:55065-89921 GCA_004027185.1 Glis glis
CCAGCCCTATTTTTCATTCTTTATTTTGAAACAGGGTCTCACTAAGTTGTGGAGGCCTCACTAAGTAGCTGAGGCTGGCCGCGAACCCGGATCCTCCGGTCTCTGCCTCCCAAGTACTGGGATTACAAGCATGTGCCACCACGCCTGGCTTTTATTTTTTATTTTGAAATAGGATCTCTCTAAGTTCCTGAGGGTCTCACTGTGTTGCTTAAGCTGTCTTTGAACCTGTGATCCTCCTGTCTTAGCCTCTCAAGTGCTGGAACTAACAGGTGTGTGCCATCGCACCTGTCTTGAATGTGTTCTTTATATACATTATTGGTGCAAGAGTTTTTTCAGTTAACAAATATCTTCTCTCAGTTTGTGGCTTGTCTTTTCACTTTCTTCAGGTATCTTTTGACTCATAAGTAAAATTTAATTTGGTTGAATTTATGAATCTTTTTCATAGTTGAAGTGATTGTGTCTTATTTAAAGTTAGAGGAATATAACTTATATTTTCATTGTAAAATTTAAAGTTTTTCTCTTGAGTTAAATCCTTAATTCGACCCCCCAGCCCTTTTTATTTAGTTTTTTTAATTTTGAGACAGGGTCTTGCTATGTTGCCCAGGCTGTCCTCAAAGTTGTGATCCTCCTGTTTTAGCCTCCCAAGTATTGAGATTACAGGCATGTGCCACTGTGCCCAAATTAAATTCTTTTTTTTTTTTTTTGCGGTACCAGGGATTGAACCCAGGGGCGTTCTACCTCCGTGCTACACCCCCGGCCCTATTTTTTATACTTTATTTTGAAACCGGGTCTCACGAAGTTGCGGAGGGCCTCACTAAGTAGAGAGAGGGGGAGAGAGAGAGACAGAGAGACAGAGAGAGAGAGCTGAGGCTGACCGCGAACCCGGATCCTCCGGTCTCCACCTCCCAAAGTACTGGGATTACAAGCGTGCACCACCATGCCCGGCCCAATTTAAATTCTTAATTCTTCTAGGATTGATTTTTTTTTTTGCAGCTCTGGGATTGAACCCAGGGGTATTCTACCTCCAAGCTACACCCCCAGCCCTATTTTTTATTCTTTATTTTGAACCAGGTTCTCACCAAGTTGCAGAGGGCCTCACTAAGTAGCTGAGGCTGGCCGCGAACCCAGATCCTCTGGTCTCAGCCTCCTAAGTACTGCTATTACAAGTGTGTGCCACCACACCCAGTTTAGGATTGATTTTTTGAGTGTGGCATGGTGTGTGGGAACCCAACTTTATTTTCTTCCCTGTGGATTACCAATATTTTCAGCTCGTTTTATTGACAGTGCCCCCTTTTTTCTACTGTTCTACCATGCTGCCTCTGTTCCTGTGTTTTCTATTCTATTCCATTCATCACTTAATCTGTCCCTGTACCAGTACATACTGCCCTCATAAAATCTTACTATCAGGAGGGCAAGATTGCCTCCTTAGTTTTCTTCTTCAACAGTTTATTGTGTTTTTCCCCAGTTCTTCGCTTTTCCATATAAATTCTAGAACTATCTTGTTAAGAAGCTAAAACACGCTGGGCGTGGTGGGCACTTGTAATCCTAGTACTTGGGAGGCTGAGACCGGAGGATCCGGGTTCGCGGCCAGCCTCAGCTACTTAGTGAGGCCCTCTGCAACTTCGTGAGACCCCGTTTCAAAATAAAGTATAAAAAATAGGGCCAGGGATATAGCTCGGAGGTAGAAAGCCCCTGGGTTCAATCCCCGGTACTGCAAAAAAAAAAAAAAAAAAAGAAGCTAAAACACTGTTTACATTTTAATTAACATTGCATTATAGATCAATTTCTGAAAAATTGACATCTTAATGGTATTGCTTCCTATATATATGATTTTTGTTATTTAACTACATATTTTTAAAGTCTTTCAGAATTGTTTTGTAATTTCCTATACCCTCACACCACTATCACCATCACAATCATAATGGTTTTCAGTTATAAAGTGTTTCCTATATGTCAGGTCCCGTTGTCTTCTTCTATATTCAGTCTTTATAACAGCCTGCTGAGGTAGATCGTATTATTAGGAGACATTGCACACAGGAATCTGAGGTACTGAGAGTTTACTGGACTCCCTGGAGCTGACCCAGCTAGTCAATGGCGAAGGCTGGATTCCAACCAAGGCACGTGGAGGTTGCGCTCATGCCTTTAGTCATACTCTGTATTGCGGTAGGTATTCCTTTTCTTTTGTTGGATTTAATTCCTACATATTGTGTAGTTTTTGTTTCTGCTATAAATGGTAGCTTTTGAAATTTGTTTTTAAAATTACCTATAGAAAGCCGGGCATGGTGGCGCAGGCTTGTAATTCCAGTACTTGGGAGGCTGAGACTGGAGGATCCAGGTTCGCAGGCAACCTCAGGTACTTAGTGAGGCCCTCTGCAACTTAGTGAGACCCTGTTTCCAAATAAAGAATAAAAAATAGGGCTGGGGGTGTAACCCAGAGGTAGAATGCCCCTGGGTTCAATTCCTAGTACCACCAAAAAAAATAAATTACCTATAGAAACATATAGAAATGAAATGGACTTTGTATGCTGATCTTAACATCTAACAATCTTGTGTATTGATCTTATATCTAACATTCTTGCTGGATTTTTCTGTAGATTTTTTAAGAGTATTTCTACAAAAGCAATGAAATCTATTCTTTTTCTTGACTTACTGGTTAGAACGTTCAGTGGTGATATTGTTTTGTTCTGAATTGGAGAAAAAACTTTAACATTTTATCACTTAATTTGGTCATAGCTATAGGTTGTTATATACATAGTTCCTAGTTCCCTAGACTAGTTCCCATCTAATCTAGTTAACCAGTAAGTTTTTTAAAAGTCAAGAGTGGGTATTAAATTTTACTATTCTTTTCCATATCTATTGAGATTATATTATTTTTTCTTTACTTTATAATGTAATGAATGGTGTGTGTGTGTGTGTGGTTTTCATATTAATTCATCTTTTATACTTTTGGTATAAACCAAATTGGGTCATACTATTATCATTTTTATACCCAGTAGGATTCAGTTAGCTAATATTTTACTCAAGATACATGTGTGTGTCTACAAAATGGAGCTGTAATTTTTCTTTATTGTTTTTAATTTGATTGATTGATTGGTTTGTATCAAGGTTATACTGGCCTCAGACAGTGAATTAGGGAGAATTCCCTCTTTTTCTATTTGGCAAAATATTTTACTGTTTTGATATAAAATATTACCTTGAACACTTTTTAACTTTTGAATTATAAACATATATAATCAGAAATCTTTTGCTTTTGAAAATTCATTGTTTTCAGCCAGGTGTGGTGGTGCAGTCCTGTAATTCCAGTATGTGAGACAGGAAGATTTCAGTTTTGAGGCCAGTCTCAGCAATTTAGAAAGGCCCTGAGCAACTTAGAGAGACCTTGTTTCAAAATAAGTAAAATAGGGCTGGGGGTCGCTCAGAGGTAGTTTGCCCCTGGGTTCAGTTTGTAGTAACACGCACGCACGCACGCACGCACGCACACATACACACAAAAGCATTTCTACTATTTAAAAAAAAAACAAGCCAGGCCCTGGTAGCACACACTTGTAATCCCCGTACTTGGGAGGCTGAGACCGGAGGATCCGGGTTCATGGCCAGCCTCAGCTACTTAGTGAGGCCCTCTGCAACTTAGTGAGACCTTGTTTCAAAATAAAGAATAAAAAAATAGGCCCGGGGAAGTAGCTCGGAGGTAGAATGCCCCTGGGTTCAATCCCCAGTACTGGTAAAAACAAAAACCTCTAATTTCCACCATGGTGTCTCAAACTCTTCAGTACTCTAAATGAATTAAAAATACAAAGGTATTAAAAGTTTATAACCGAATATATTATTAAAATTCTGTGTCACATTTTATAGTTTCCTATTGCTGAAGACATATCGAGCTACTGATTTATTTTCAAACATAGAAACTCTGGTTGAAGTGTATTAGATCTGTTTCTGCTGGTTCTTGCTCGTGGTGATTTGTTTCTGTATAAACTTATTTGTATTTCCTGGAGCTTACTGACCTTGAAAAATTATTTTTGGAGATTTCCATGAGCCCAGGATGAAGGTCTATTCCTCAGGCTTATTTGTTTCAGTCAGACTCCTGGGAGAACTATAAGAACAGGACTTTGTTAAGACAAATTCACAGATGGAAATTTCCATACTCAGTATGCTTAGATCCAGGGTACCATTCCATGTGAGGGTCATTCAGTTGTCATAACCTTTCAGGGATAGGTAATTGTTTTTCCCCTTCCCTTCCCTTCTTCTTCCTCCTCCTCCTCTTCCTCCTCCTCCTCCTCCTCCAACAACTACTACTACTACTTCTTTTCTTCTTCTTCTACTTCTTCTTCTTCTTCTTCTTCTTCTTCTTCTTCTTCTTCTTCTTCCTCCTCCTCCTCCTCGTCCTCCTCCTCGTCCTCCTCCTCCTCGTCCTCCTCCTCGTCCTCCTCCTCGTCCTCCTCCTCCTCCTCCTCCTCCTCCTCCTCCTCCTCCTCCTTCTTCTCTCTCTCTCTCTCTCTCTCCTCCTTGCTTCCTCTCTTCCTTGTTTTCCTTCTTTGCTCAGTAATAGGAAAACTTTCATGTAGCTCTTTGGTTTTCAGCCTTATGTGCAGAAATTATCCTGTGAGATGATCAGTATTGGGTAAGCCCTAGACCTTGACTTATAGCCTCTTCAAAACCAAACCAAACCAAACCACAAGCTCAGGTGTATTATATAGCCCAGTGCCTCCAGGGTGAAAGTAGCTTTGGCGTATTGACTTTCTACTAACCTCTCTGGTTCCATCTGTCCCAAGAATTTGTCCTGGAAGTCCCCCACTATCTTAACTCTTTGGTGCTTTTAAGGTGGTTTTGCATTGTATTTTTCCTTCTTTTCTGTTTTTGTTTGTTTTGTTTTTGTTTTTTGCTATACTGGGGATTGAATCCAGGGCCTTGTACTTGCTAAGCAAGTGCTCCACCACTGAGCTACATCCCAAGCCCTTTTTATTTGGGGACATGGTCTTGCTAAATTGTCCCATCTGGCCACAAACCAGCTGTATTGAATGTCTATTCAGCATGTTTGGTTTGTTCAGTGGGGGTTTGTTCAGTGTTTAGTTTGTTCAATTGATCTGACTATACAAAAACAGAAAGTGGCATGAATCATTAAATACTTTCTCATCCAAACTTTTCTTTATTTTTAATATACTTGTATTGGTGCATTGTAATTATACATCATAGTCAGGTTCAAAGTGATACAAACATGTATACACACAGCACTCTGTGTGTTTCCTTCTGGATTCCACCCTACTCCCTCCCACACATACATGTTAGTGAAATTGGTACTGATACCTTCATATATGGATATAGCATTATTTGACCTGTTTCTTCTTCAGTTTTTCTTTTCCCCCACCCTATCTCCCTTCCCTCATCCCCTTCCACTATTCTGCTGGTCTCTCTCCTCATGTATCTGAAGTCCCTTTTGTAAAATTCTGGTTTTCAAATATTGATTTATTAAATAGGCTATTTGGTTTATTAAGCATTAGAAAATACTAACCATCTATTTGTAAGAAATGTAGAAAATGTATAAAATTTAGTGATGCTGTAATGGTTCAGTCCGAAGATAATCAAACCCACAAGCCGAAACGTTCCAACGCACCTTTATTGACAGGTTCGAACCCGGACCTAAGCACTGCAGACACAGCTGCGAGCAAGGGCCCTGAGCTCTGGGGAGGGGAAGCTTATATAGTATTAGAAGAGAGGGAGATAAGGGTTAAGATTTTACTTGACAAGCATAATTTTAGCAGAACAAAGCAAACGTTTATGGCACACAGAAGTTCCGTTTCCAGATACGGATGTTCCCGTTGGGCCCCCAGGATGTTCTCGTTGGGTTCCCAAAAGAGAAACTTTTATCTGAAATGTTCCTGCCTAGACACAGGAGTGGAGCTGGCTTGGGGCAGCTGCTTAGTCAAGCCATCCCCCACCCTGCTCCCGTCCTTGTAAAATGCAGACCTGGTACATTTGTAGTTTTCCTTGTCTAGCTACATTCAAGCCATATTACAAACTTAGTTATAACTCATACAAAATTATACCTACTTTTAAAGTTTTATCCTGAGTTTATTAGTACATTAGTTATTTAAGAAGAAAGGTTTAACATGTTAGGTATTCATCTAAATTATGAAATGCCCTGCTACAATGCATTTCTAAAGTTTAGTCATTCTGACATTTACTTGTGCATTATCTTCTATTGCTATATGAAGAATATGTAGTCCAAGTATTTCTGACCACTTACTGTTCTTGTATTGAATATAATTTAGAAGATGTGAACTAAATATTTATTTTCATGTGACATAAAACATAATATCAGAAAAGAGTGATACAATTTAATGAATTTGTTATTGAATTTCAACTTTATTATTACATTTATTATTTATGAGACAAAATCATAGAATGTTTTCTATTTTCAAGGAAGTATATCTAAAAATCACTTTTTTGTTAAACTTGACTTCAAGCTTTATTAAAATACATTTTCTATGTTTATATCTAGTGTAAAATAATTGATTATTTATGCGCAAGTGTGTCAGTGGGTTCTCTGAACCACCAGTGGATTTAATGATTAGCTAGGAGGACTCCCAGGACTCAACATATAATCATACTCATGGCTGTGGTTTATTATAGTGAGAGAAACCTGAGCACAGTCAGCAAAGGGACAGGCCCATGGATGAAGTTCAGGAGAAACCAGGTGGAAGCTTCCAAGAATTCTCTACTGGTGGAATCACACAGAACACGCTTAATTCCCCAGCAGCAAGTTGTGGTAATGTGTGTGAAATGTTGCTAACCAGGGAAGCTCAATAGAGACTCAGTGCCCAGGGTTTGCACTGTGAGCTGATCACATAAGCATTCTCTGTCTGGCATGTACCACAATTCCAGACTCCCAGAAGGAAAGCAGGTGTTCAACATAAACCATATCGTTTGCACGAACAGTTGTAGGCACAGTGATCCACTTATCAGTTAATGGCAGTGGGGAACCTTCCTGAAAGCCACGTTTCGAGATGCCCATCAAAGGCTAGCCTGTGACAGGGCAGCAGTCAGGCCTGCTGAGCTAACTCTTCTACACATGGAGTTACAGCTAAAATTTTTAAAGCATTTCCTGCATAGCAAGCACTGGTCTAAGTGCTTTACTCCTTCCATCCTCATGACAACCATTTTATAGATGAGAAATGGAAGCCCAGAGAGGTTAAGAAAGTTGGCCAAGGTTGCACAACAATAAATAGTAAAACAGGATTCAAACTCAGTCAGGCTTTAGAAACCATTATTTTCTCAAATGCTTTATTGGTTTTTTAAAGAATTATTTTCATGCTGTCTTACCTCATGGATAAGGTGCTTTATTCCTGTCTATAAGACTGTGATTAAAAGAAATTGTCTTTCTACAGCCTTTTTTAATCTTCAGTGTTGTTTCATGGCTCTTAATTTTCAGATTTAGAAAATCATTCTAATTATCCTGTGTAAACCCTCCTGATCTCATAGGCTTTTCCCAACCTTGGTGTTTTTTTGGATTAAAGAATCTGAATTTTTTTTTAATCTTCCTACAGAAGGGTTTTCTGGTCCTTGACCAGTAATTTACTTCTACTGTAATTTCTATATTTTCTATTGGTATCTTCTGAAATGTAGCAATTAGAACTACAAACAAAGAAGATACCATGGCACCAGGATTTATAAACAAAATCGAGACGGCTTACTGTCCATTTGGGCTGCTTAATCAAGAGCACCATAAACAGGGAAGCTTATAAACAACAGAAATGTATGCTTTCGGGGCTGAAAGTCCAAGAGCAAGGAGACAGCAGATAGAGAGTTGGTGAAGGCCTGCTTTCAGGTTCATCGATAGTGCCATCTAGCTGTGTCCTCACATGGCAGAAGGGGAAAATTCCAGTCTCTTCAGGAAAATTCCAGTGCCCTTCCCCTACAAGGGCACTAATCCCATTTATGAGGGTTCAGCCCTCGTGACCTAGTCACCCCCAAAGGCCCCCCTCCTAACACCTCATGTGGTGATCACTTTCAACATATGAACTTGGGGGGCCACAGATGTTTCGGAGCATGGCACAGCGCTCTGTTTCATTTCCTTCCCTGTGGTTCTCATCATTGTATCGGCCATATTGTCTGCCTCCACATATTGGACAGTGACTTCAGGGAGTGTGGTCTTCAAACGCTCCTAGATGGCCATCTGGGGTATAGCTGAGAGTGAGGAGACTGCCTCTCTTAAGTGCACTTAGTTTACTTGTTTTCTAATTGAAATGAAAGGATTCACTATCAACTATATCCATTCCCAAGAAAACACGGTATTGCTCCAAGAGAAGTTTGAGTGTTAACACATGTGCTGAAATATGACGCAGATGTTAAATGTCTTACTGTAATACTATCTTACTGCTCACAGTCACCTGCTTTTTTGATCCCTGCCTACATTTGCTTTCTTTATTCCGTAACACCTGTTCCTGAGAATATATTTACACTCTGTTGTATTTTCTAAATGCTTGGTACATATGTTAGGAAAAGGTTGATTTTTACTGGTGTTTTTCAGCAAATACCTTAGGATTCCTTGTTATTTTACTTTCAGTGCTATATTATTTCAGTGTAGTACCTTAATATAGTTTCTATTTAAATGCCACATAAGAACTCATACTATGTGCCTGAGGGTAGGACACTTATTGAAATGTTCATAGATAGGAAAAAAGTTATTTCTAGTTTTGACTTTTTTTTTGCAGTACTGGGATTGAACCCAGGGGCATTCTACCTCCGAGCTACACCCCCAACCCAATTTTTTATTCTTTATCTTGAAACAGGGTCTCACTAAGTTGCAGAGGGCCTCACTAAGTAGCTGAGGCTGGCCGCAAACCCGGATCCTCCGGTCTCAGCCTCCCAAGTACTGGGATTACAAGCGTGCTCCACCATGCCCAGTTTAGTTTTGACTTTTTGAAAAGAACCCCCAAAGTTCCAACTATGGCATGATGATAAATGTCCCTGTATTTTTTCTTTTTTTAAATTTATTTATTTATTTTATTTATTACATTTATTGGTGCATTGTAGTTATACATTTTGGTAAGTGTCAGGGTATCAGAAGCATGCATGCACACATTGCTCAGATAAATGTCCCTGTATTTCTATAGGCCGAGAGAGCATATGTCTAATTCATTAGACTCACGTGGTCACACGCGTCTCGTTCTGTGGGGCACTGCCACCCTCTGTTTCAGATCTTTGCATTTGTGGTTCCCTGTTCCACCAGTACATCATGTGGCAAGGCTTCCCTTCCCAGAGCGACTCCACCCATCCCCCACCCCCAGTCAGTCTCTGCTCCTGGTTTTAGGTCCTTCCTATCACTTACCAAGTCTTGCAGAGGCTCCTTTTTTCCTTGTTGGCTTATTGTCTGTCTCTCGTGCTTGACTCTGAAGCTTTATGAGAGCGGCAGTGTTGTCTGTTCTATCTTGATTACTGCTGGATGTTCAGATGAGCACAAGGCACGTGGTCATTTAGTTCTTGTTGAATAAATCAATGAACTTATTAAAGGCTACAGAAAGACAGGCTGTTTATGTTAGAAATGATATTTGATCTTTATTAATTTAAATTTATGAGATTTTCAAAGTGATACAGTCATACATGCACACATCACTTCCCTCTTCGCCTTATTAATTACAATGCACCAAGAAAAGTACAAAAAGAATAGTGAGACACAGCATGCCCAAAGGGAGATATACATATACACATACATACACGGGTGTGAGTGTACGTGTGCCTGTGCATGCGCTCATGTGCATGCATGTGTGTTTCTCATGGGTTTGATGAAAAAAATTATGAGATTTTCTTTGGGTTACTTAGCACTTGAAGAGAGTATCCAGACTGCCCTTATGTTTAAAGTCCAGTAATTATCTCACTAAAAACGATAACTATATTTAATGTCTTAGCTTTTTGATTCTTTGGGCATTGAGGATTGTGTATTTGTCATGAATCATAAAATGTGTAATAAACCAGGACTCCTGCCAAATTTCAAGGTACTAAATACATACATTGGTCTTTTCGTGTCCATGGAAAATATTTTAAACACAGAAAAATGTAGACAGCACAATGTATTGTAGGCTCTTCAGCCATCTAACTTTAGCCTTAACATTTGCCATATTTCCTTCAAATTTTCAAGGAAGTAAAATGTTACACATAAAATTTAAAATCCTTTCATCCTTGATTCCTTTCGCTCTCTCTAGAGAAAAACATGGTCCATATTTTGATATTTATCAATCTTGTGCATATGTCAGTATTTTTGCATTGATATTCATTCACAAACCATACATTATCTTCTTTGGCATGTTTTCAAATGTTAATATACATAGTAGTGTTTTGTATATAACCAGCACCTTGACCTTTTTCATTCAACATTAAGGTTTGTGTGTATGTGTGTGATGTGTGTGTGTGTGTGTGTGTGTGTGTGTGTGTATGTGTATGTGTGTGTGTGTGTTACCGGGGATTGAACCCAGGGACATTTTTCCTCTGAGCTACACCCCCGCCCTATTTTATTTTTTGTTTTGAAACAGGGTCTCACTAAGTTGCTGAGGGCCTCTCTAAGTAGCTGAGGCTGACGGTGAACCGGCAATCCTCCTGTCTCAGCCTCCCAAACACTAGGATCACAGGCGTGTGCCACCACGCCTGGTTCAACATTAAGTTTTTGATATTCATCTGTGATGATGCATGTAACTCTTGTAGTTCATTCAGTTTCATTGCTATTAAAACTTCTTTAGAAGATGATTCTACATTTATCTAGTCTCGTGTGGAAGGACATTGCAGTTGTTTTCCCTTATTCGCCATTTTAATTAATGCTGCAGCAAGCTTTCTCGAACCTTTCCATTCGCACACATGTTGCAGAATTTCTCTAAGCAGTGCTTTACAATCTTTTTCACCTATGGCACTCATCAACAGTGAGAGTCTTTATAAAGCACATTTGGGTAAACAGACTTCTGAGTCAAGGCTGACTGCCTGCCCGAGAGATCTTGGGGCTGGATGTCTTGCCCCCCCTGGAAACCAGCTGTGGGAAGTGCTGGGCAGCAGTGCCCTGGAGAAGTGGACTTTGTAACCCCTGGGAAGATTTCTTAAAGATGTGTACTTCCCCATGTAATTTTAGGTTGATAGCTAAAACCTTTCCAAGTAAATTTAAATAGTGTCTAGACATATTACTTCCAGTATATTAGAGATACTGATACTTAAACTTGAAATATCACTCTATTTAAATATATCTAGTGGAACCTAAAAACCATAGTGATTTGATGTTTATCATTTCTCTTAAAATTATGTGAACAAAGTTTTGTGAACAAGTTCTTCCTTAACAATTTAAAGTTTTATATTTTTAAAATAAAATTTATATTTCTATTATTATTTTTCCCATACTGAATTTTATCCTGATGAAATGTTTTTCATCTTCTTGGTTTTCACTGCCAATATTGTAGAATTAGATTTATTAAGGTATAATTTACATATGGTGGAATTCTCCATTAATAGGTGTAGAATTATGTGCGTTTTGACAGTTTTGTAACCAGGGCCACAGTTGATACATATAGAATATTTCTATCCTGGGCCAGGCGTGGTGGTGCACACTTGTAATCCTAGTACTTGGAAGGCGGAGACCAGAGGATCCGGGTTCGGGGCCAGCCTCAGCTACTTAGTGAGGCCCTCTGCAACTTCATGAGACCCGGTTTCAAAATAAAGTATAAAAAATAGGGCCGGGGGTGTAGCACGGAGGTAGAACGCCCCTGGGTTCCATCCCTGGTACCGCAAAAAAAAAAAAAAAAAAAAAGAATGTTTCTATCCTTTTCAGTTGCCTTCCTCTTCTTCCAGCGTCTGGCACCACTCATCTGAGTTTTGTCCCTCTATTATTGCCTGATCCAGAATGTCATATAAGCAGAACCATTCAGCACGTCATCTCCTGCATCAGGCTTCTTTCACTCAGAGTGCACCTGAGATTCATCTATGCGAGTGCGTGTTTCAGTGATCAGTTCCTTTTACTACAGAGTAGCATTCTAGTGTGTGGATGGATGTACCCCCCTCTGCACATTCACCAGATGGACATGTGTGTTGTTTCCAGTTTGGAGCAATTATGAATAAAGCTGCTATAAACCCTTGTGTTTTGGTCTTTTTTTATAATTCTTTGTTTTTATTATGAGTGTATTGTAATCATACATCTTGATGGGTTTCAGGGTGATAGGAGTATACATGCACACATCGGTCAATCAGCCCTCCCCCAGTCCCCACCCCCACTCCCTCCCCTCCCTCCTTCTCCTGTGTGTTTTGGTCTTTGTATGGATGTTTGTTTTCATTTCTTTTGGGTTAAATGGGATTTCTGGATCATATAGTAGTTGTATGTTTTATACTTTTAAGAAACTGTCAAAACCATTTTTTAATTTTAATTGACAAATAAAATTGTATATCTTTGTCATGCACAACATAGATGTTTTGAAATATGTGTACATTGTAGAATGGCTAAATTGAACTAAGTAACATATCTATTACCTCGTGTGTGTGTGTGTGTGTGTGTGTGTGTGTGTGTGTGTGGTGAGAACACCTCAAATCTACTTCCTTGGAGAACGGTTTTCTAACGTGGTGGTACCATTTTGCTTTCTCATGAGCAAAATATGAGACTGTGGGTTGCTGTACTTCATTGCCAGCACTTGGTATTGTTAGTTTTTTATTTTTAGTCATTTCTACTAGGTATGTAGTGGTATCTCATCGTATTTTTAATTTGAACATTTCTAACGATTAATGACTTTAATAGCTTGTTTCTTGTTCTTATTTGCCATCTATATCTCTTTAATAAAGTGTGTGTTTAAATCTTTTGCCCAGTATTTTAATTATTTTTTTAAATCCCTGAGTTTTAAGAGATTTTTATATATTCCATATGCAAGTTCTAGTCTGTGACATTCTTCATTTACTTGACACAAATGTTTTTTATTTAAGTAAAATTCAATTTATCAACTTTTTAAAGTATTCATTTTTTTTGCCTTAGCATACCTTTTTTTTACTAACCCAGGTGTGATGGTTAATTTTATGTGTCAACTTAGCAAGGCCCTGCCACCCAGATTTTGGGCAAAAACTGGTCTAGATATTGCTGTGAAGGCATTTTAAAAATGTGATTAGCCGGGTTTGGTGGCACATGCTTGTAATCCAAGTACTTGGGAGGCTGAGACAGGAGGATTGCAGGTTCAAGACCAGCCTTGGCAACTTAGTGAGACCCTGTTTCCAAATAAAAAATAAAATCGGGCTGGGGGTGTTGGGGTGTAGCTCAGAGGTAGAACACCCCTGAGTTCAATCCCCAGTACCCCCCAAAAATGTGATTAACACATCAGTGGGCTTTGGTAAAGCAGATTGCTCTCCATAGTGTGGAAGGGCATCATCTTATCAGTTGGATCCCTTAAGAAAAAGATGTATGTCTCCCAAGAAAGACTTCTGCCTCTAGACTGCCTTCAGACTCGAGACTGTAGCATCAGCTCTTTTCTGAACTCTCTGTTATGCTGTGTCGGTCTATTTGTCCATCCTTGTGCCAGTGTCACACTTTTAATTCTATGGCTTGATAATAAATCAGGTAGTCTAAATTCTAGAGCTTTGTAATTTCTTCAGAATTGTCTTGGCAAATGACATAATTTTGTTCTTCATGGCTGAGTAAAATTCCATTGTGTGTATATACCACAGTTTTGTCATCTATTCATCTGTTGACAGACACCTAGGCTGGTTTCATAATTTAGCTATTGTGAATTGTGCTGCTGTAAACATGGATATGTATGTATTACTATAAAGTCTGACCCAATCCCTTTGGAAAGAGAGCCAGGAGTGGTATGGCTGGGTCATTTGGTGGTTCCATTCTCATTCTTCTGAGGAACCTCCACACTTATCTCCACACTGATCTCCATGATAGCTGTACTAAATTTCAATCCCACAAACAGTGTATAAGCATTCCTATTTCTCCATATCCTGGCCAGCATTTATTATTGTTTGTATTCTTGATGGTTTCCATTTTAACTGGAATTAGATGGAATCTCAGTGTAGTTTTGATTTGCATCTCCCTGATTGCTAATGATGTTTAACATTTTTTCATATATTTATTGGTCATTTGTATTTCTTTTGAGAAGTATTTATTCAGTTCAATTGCCCATTTTATTGATTGGGTTATTTTTTGTAGTGTTCAGTTTTAGAAGATACAGAAACAAATCCTTACTCTTTTAGCCAGTTGATTTTTGACAAAGGTGCCAAAATCATACGCTGGAGAAAAATAGCCTTTTCAAAAAATGGTGTTGGGAAAACTGGTTATTCATTTGCAAAATAATGGAATTAAACCCCAACCTCTCACCCTGTACAAGAGTCAACTCAAGATGGATAAGAGACCTAGAGATTAGACAAAAGACTTTGCAATTACTGGAGGAAGGCATAGAACCAACTCTCCAACATATGGGCATTGGAAGAGACTTCCTCAATAAGACCCTGAAAGCTCAGGAAATAAAAATGAAAATTAATAAATGGGATTGCATTAAATTAAAAAGCTTCTGTGCAGCAAAGGAAACCATCAAGAGTCTGAAGAGATAGCCTACAGAATGGGAGATCTTTGCCAGCTACTCCTCTGATAAAGGACTAATATCTAGAATATAACACCAATATTTTTAACTGTCCCTCCGGCGTTGTCTTTAAATACCCCGGAAGTACTTGTATAAGATTCATTTGAGATAAGAAATGTGTGTTTCTTTTGTAAAGTAGGTGAAAGGTGCTTGAAAGAGGAACTGGGATCAGAAATCCAGTATTATTCCATGCAAGTATTTTACATAAGCAAACCAGTTTTGGGAAAGATTATAAATAGAAGTTGAAGGTCTGGTAATTGTTTCCATTAATACTACCATGGCTGTGTAACCCTAGGCATACATGCACCTGAGTTTAATACTAGTGATGATCTGGGTTCTAGATTTAGCTTAGGAACTATTCTGTTAAAGTGTATGCACAACTCCAAATTTATACCTTGACTCTCTTTCTGTATCTGTATTTTATTGATGCATTATAGTCTCACATTATAATGTAGTTCAGAGCCATAGTGACATACATGCACACAGCGCTTGGTGAGCTTCCCCCCGATCCCTCCCCAACTCCTCCCCTTCCCCATACATGATACTGAGATTGGCATTGATAATTTCACATATGTGTATAATGTCAACGGAAGTGTTTCATTAATTCTCCTCTCTACTACCACTCTCCTGTGTACCCCCTCCATCACTCCACTGGAGTTTCCCCTCCATTATCTGAAGCCCCTCTGGTATCCCAGTTACTCCCTAGCTTCCACATATGAGAGAAAACATATGACCCTTCACTTTCTGTGACTGGCTCATCTCACTTAACATAATGTTCTCTAGGTTCATCCATTTTCCTGCAAATGACATAATTTTTTTCTTCTTTGTTGCTGAGTAGAATCCATTGTGTTTATATCCCATAGTTTTGTGATCCATTCATCTGTTGTTGGACACCTAGATTGGTTCCATAATTTGGCTATTGTGAATTGTGCTGCTATAAACATGGATATGCAAGTATCAATATAATATTTCATTCCCTTTGGAAAGATACCCAGGATTTATACCCTGACTCTTGATAATGGTAAATTTAAGACAAGTAAATTTGGGACAGGGTTTGTATAGCTGGTAGTAGTACTCTAAAATATGTTAGTTCCAAGACCTAAAGTAGATAAAAATATAAGTAGCTCTAAAAATAGTGTATAAGATAAAACTTACCTTGATAGATGGATAGTAATTTTGGAGAGACTAAGGTTTCTGTGTAGCTCTAAATGTGTCCTTTGAGGTTGGTAAAGGACACTATTATTCATCCTTTCACTTAATATTTTAACAAAAGTATTTATTGAAGCACCTATTAAATTGCTTACACTGGGCTAGGCAGTGGGCATGTGGTGTGAACTAGATGGTTTTGCCATATAGGATTAAATGGCAAAATACAACAAACAAGTGAATTATAATAATAACAATATAATCACCAATTATTCTCAGTGCTAAGAAATAACTAGAGTGATGAGAAAGCAAGTAGGGCTAGTCATGTTAGAAGAGGTGCTTGTGGAGACCACGTGGTGGGGGGTGCATGTTTGTGATTTCTGTGGTGCCACCCAGCAGTGGACCGTATGGGCGTTGGGTCTGACCCGAGTGAACTCAAGTTGTTACGCTCACAGAAGAGAATATCATCTAGGGTCCAGGGGCAAGAGAGGTTGTGGAAGGGTCCCGTCTTTACCCTATGGATATTCTATTCCCATTTTACAGATGGGGAAAGTGTGGCACAAAAGTTCATCAACTCTCCAGCTAAGCATTGAGTGAGAATTCAAACCCAAATGGCCTGGCTCCAGAGCTTGCATCCTTAACCACTATGGTCTGCTGCCCTACAAGTAGGATTAGCTTTCATTTTAGTGAAAGAGCCAAGGAAAGAATCAAGCTGACTAATCCCTAGGCCTGAACGCCTAACAACCACACCAGCTGTCTCTCATTAGGCCACAGAGTTTAGGATGGAGATACCTGGTCTGTTTTCTGTTCAGTAATTAACCTTTTTTCCATTTTATTATTTGGTTTTCATTATTATTTTTCAAGTAATTACAAACCACCTTCTGAGGCAAAGAAAAATGGTAGGAAATTCTCCATTTAAGATCAATTAGAAAAATGCTAAGAAATATTTAATGTGGTTTCAATTAATTTGAGCCCATTTGTCTAGCTATGCAGTCCAGTATTTAAGAGAAAAGGATTCTGTCGTAGTCCGTTTGGGCTGCTATAACAAAATACAATGGACTGAGTAAATTATAAACCATAGGAATCTATTTCTCACAGCTCTGGAGGCTGGTAAGTCTCAGGGGCACCCTACACATATCTGACATTTCTGATAGAACAGCTTTGTTCCAGAAAGTTTATACATAATGAATTTTACTTAAAGTGTTTTGTAACCTTGTAATATCCCTGTATTGTAATAGGGACAGAAGCATGACTTTTCCCATTTTATAATTAAAAAAAAAAACAGGACCTGAAGGTTATATGCAGCAAGAGTCAAGCTGAATATCAGGTAATTTTGAAGCCTAAGCCCTTCTAGCACCCTTCTTAAAAATTATTGTCCCCAATTATAATAATAGAAACGAGTCTGTGTGAGTCCAACTGTGCAAGTTACCCTTCAAATTAATGGAGTTTGGCAAAAGCAAAGCATGTGCACATATGAATGTATCACAGTGACTCTCAGCATCACATACAATTCCAATGCCCCAATAAGACATGTTTTTAAAAAAGCAAAGTGTGTTCTTAGTGCTCTTCAAGAATATTTATTCAGACATATGTAAAAGAAAATTATGGTATGTGTTTATAAGTAATCATGGTGTTTGTTTTGGGGGGATTTTTGGCTCAGAGCTAAATAAATTGGACATATTATAACCCCTTGAAAAATAGTCACAGGCTGACTGATTGAAACAAATTTAAGGTGAATAAGGGTTATCCAAATTTAAGTTAATAAGGGCCCACAGCTAAATAAAGTGGATACATTGTAACCCCTGGAAAAATAGTTGCAGTGTAACTCATTGAAACAAATTTAAGTTGAATAAAGAATGTGGTTTTTGTAGGATTATACCAGAGTTAATGTTATAATAACTACATAAATAAGAGGTGTCAGGTGCAGAGCAGTAACATGTGCTGTGTGTGGTACTGGCAGGACCAACATCTGGAACAACAGAACTGATAGAAGGAAAATAATAGGAAGTGACCTAAATTTCATAAAAGAAGAGGTATCTTTCTAATGTCTTTAAATTGAAAGAAGACAAAGAAAATAGACTAAAAAGAAAAAAAATCATATGAGATAAAGAGTCTATCCACCAGAGCTTACCAAGAGTAGTGGAGAACAAAAAAAGAAAATGGGCTAAATATTGAATACAGTAGCTATTAAGTAATGATCAAAGGACAGGAAGACAGGGGAACATATTCCAGCAAAAGGTGAAAGAAGGCAGAAAGTACAGTTTAGGTCAACTCAAACATGGGTAAAGTAATAAAGGAAAATAATACCAAGTAGACCAATGTTCAGAGATAGTGAATGTATATCTTAATGTTATGCACATTGCTTAGCAACAAGCAATTTTAAAAGTGAAAAAGGAAGCATAAGAAGCAATTAAAGGAAGAGAGAGACATATGCCTTGCAGAGTAATCAGATACAAGGTGAAAATGAGCAAAGCCAAGATAGAAAGTAAATGGAGACCTCAAACAAGTTTAAGATACATGATCACATTTCTTACTCTCTTAGCTCAATTTTTTAGACACTGAATTGTAATAATCATTAAAATTACTGCCAAAAGTAAAGATACTGATTGCTATGTAAAATGTACTGCATATTCTTTATGTAAAGCAGTGAAAATATATTTATTCATGTGATTTAATATTTTAAATATAAATATGTTTTAATACAGTATGATAAGAACAAATTTGTGGAGATGATTAAAAATATGATTTAGGAAGGCATTTGGCAGTGATCTCCATCTTTCATTTTCTTCTCTTGGATATGAGTTGTTCTTTGTACATATCTAATACCTTATTTTAAATATTTGGACAGTGGTTAGTATCCAACCTGTTTGTAAAGTTCAAAAGGACCTTTCTATAAATAATAACTTCTAAAGGCCAGTGGGTGCATTTAAAAATAAGAAGTAAATTAATTCATCTCATATCCAACAGCTAAAATAGAATGCATTTCTAATATATGGATTTAGATTTGACCTTGTGAAAACGGAAGCAACACAAACCCCGCATAACGGTTTCCACAGGCTTCCTCTAAGGAAAGGATTACCATCTCGAACTTTCTCAGAACCATCGTTTCATATGTCCCATATGCAAGCTAGATTTTTTTTCCCTGACAATCTGTCTTTTGAAATAACGGATCCTCAAGTCTTTCCCCCACACCCCCGCCATTTACTTAAGTAGGCAACATTCCGTGGTGTTAAAGAAGAGGCACAGACTTACAAGCATGGAAACAATTCAATGGAAGTGGTGCTAATCAGGCTCTTATTACTGAAGTTGGGGACTTACGTGTCATTACTCATGATATAGTTTAATAGTGCTTACTGCTGATTAGAGTTCCTACTGCTCAGTGTTTTGAGGTTGAGGGTGATAAACTACAGTGCACAGGTGGCTCTCAAAATAGTCACCCAATGTCTCAATATAAAGGGGTGCCTTTTGAGATACTCTGTTTTGTACTTGGAATTTACCCATGGCTAAAAGACGAATGCTTTTAATCAAAGATCCAAACAACTGCCACACCCTTTCATGGGATCAAATACTGTATTTCTTTGAGCTTGAGACACCATTGATTCTAGGAGCACCATCATATTACATACCACTAGTGACAGAAAATATTCTGCCTGGTAAACTATGACACACTGCTTGTAAAATGCATCACAATTTTAGACATTTTAAATTGTGGAAAAAGTAGTCTGAGAATGAGTGAGATAAGATAATGTGCACTTAGCCACTCCGTTCTGAATTATCTTCAGATACATACCAAACAAGAATCCCATTCAATCTACTTTATTCTGCCTTTTAACACTTTCTTGCCCCAATATCCTATTTTCCAGTATGTAACCTTGACTTTGCTCAAAGTACCTTCGGTCACCTACCCAAGAGTGCCCTTTAACCCTCTCAGTTCAGCCTCCCTCCATCGGTCATCCTGGCCTTGTGAGAGGTTGTTGATGTCAGCTGTGGGTACTCAGTGGGCTCATTCTTGCCTTGTAAGCAGGATCCGTGCGTCGGGACCGGAAGCCCTGGCTCTAGGCCACGGCCTCACGCAGGCATGGTAGAGCTTCCATTCAGTATTGTTTGGGCTCCTGCTAGGTGCCTGGCATTGTGAGGGTGCTCTAGGTGACAGCACTGAACAAGACCCATCTCTGCAGGTAAGGAGTCTGGTGGGAGAGTAGATGTGTAAGCAGGGGCCAGAATTCACCTACATTTAGCCATGCCATCCTGTCAGGAATCCTTCCCAAATGGGCTACTTAAACCCACGTACATACTTTGATTAGGAATTGCTCTAATCCTAATCAACCACCCCAAATAGGAACAGGAACAACTCATTATAAAGATGGTGGGGTGTGACTCTGTCTTGGAGATAACATGTCAAGTGCCCTCTGACTTTAGGATATGACCACCACAGCACAGTCTGTCCAGTGGTACCCTTTCCTGCTCTTCCTCCACTACCAGTACCAGCACCACTACTGACAACAATCACGGAGCCCATGTGGGCCCGGCATCGCCTCTAGCTCTAGGTCAGCCAAGCCCCTTCAAGGAGTGGATGCTTGCCGTTTCCATTTTCCCAGTCTCTTCACTCGTGCAGTACAGCGCAGCTTCCTCCTCTAACAACTCCACTGAAACAATTGTTGTGAGGCCGCCAGTCATCTCCCAGTTGTCAGCGTGCACTCTTCAGGCTTTGGCCTCTTTTCGGCATTCAATGCTGACGGCCATCCCTCCTTGAAGCACTCTTTTCCATCAGTACCATGACAGTGCCCTTCCCTGGCCCCCGCCCCACCTTTCACAGCCATTCGTTTCATCTGTTTTAGCCGACAGCCCTCGGCCTGCATCTCCTTCTACTTTTCTCCTTGACCCGCATACTTTCTCTGGCGGATTTCACTCACAGCCTCCACTCCCGTTCCTTTACCCCATCCCATCTTCTGAGCTTCGGACCCCAACTCTCTCTAGATGTCCCCAGCGACGCTTCACAATCTGCGTACTCTAAGTGCTTTATATTATCTTTTAGCTCAGACCTGCTGATCCTTCTCCTTGTATTATTTTTCTTGGTTCATGATATCACCAGTTACCCAACCGGGAACCTTTACATCAGCTTCTTTTCTTTTTTTTTTTTTTTTGCGGTACTGGGGATTGAACCCAGGGGCATTCTACCTCTGAACTATACTCCCAGCCCTATTTTTTTTCTTTATTTTGAAACTGGGTCTCACTAAGTTGCGGAGGGCCTCACTAAGTAGCTGAGGCTGGCCGCGAACCCGGATCCTCTGGTCTCAGCCTCCCAAGTCCTGGGATTACAAGCATGCGCCACCACACCCTGCTTCTGTTCACCACATTCTGTCCAGGCTGCTGCCCATCAGTCTCATTGTTTCCACCTCACCAGCATCGATTCCTGCTATATTAGATGCTGTTACAAAGCACCACAGACCAGGTGGCTTAAACAGCAGAAAGTGACTTTCTCACAGTTCTAGAGGCTGGAGGTCTGCGGTCAAGGTCAGTAAGGGTTGGTGTCCTCGGAGGCTCCTCTCCCTGCCTTCTCCTGGGGGCTTCACAGGGGCTCCCCTCTGTTGCGTCCAAGTCCTGTTCTCCTCTTAGAAAGACACCAGTTATATTGGTGAGGGCCCACCCACATGACCTCAACTTCGGTACCTCTTTAAAGACTGTTTCCAAATACAGTCACATTCTGAGGAACTGGGGGTTAGGACTTCAATATATGAATTTGGGGGTCAGAATTCTCATCATTGCCTTCCTAGCTTAGTGCTTACTCTCCTCATTTGTTTGCCTACCTTCCGTGTATCATAATATGGAGACATTCTACTGTATCCTCCCTACCACCACCTGAGAGTTCATTCTGATTCAAATAGGAACACGTCACTCTCCCTGCTTAAAATTCTTTAATGGCTCACAAGCAGATGGAATGTAGCATCCAGATTCCTCCAAAAGACACTCCTTATCCTATACCCCAGCCACCTTCCTACTCAGAGTGCTCAGTCATTCCAAAACATGTAAAGATCCCTGAGGGTTCCAGACCTGCACCTCTGTGCCTTTGCAAATGTGGCTTTCTGTGCCTAGAATTTTCTTAACCCTACCTCCATGCATCTCACCAACTCTGGCTCATTTCAGACTCAATGGAAGGAGTACATTCTGCAGGAAGTTTACTGCTCAGTGGCCGAGAGAAAATACAGCGAATAGCAGTAGCACAAATTGAGAGACGTTGTTAAATTAATACATGAAGCTGGGTGTAATGAGTTACTCCCAGGTAATTCCAGTACTTGGGAGGCTGAGACAGAAGGATCACAGGTTCGAGGACAGCCTCAACAATGTAGTGAGACTTTGAACAACCTAGCAAGACCCTGTTTAAAAACAAAAAGTAAAAAAGGGCTGCGGGTATAGCTCGGAGATAGAATGCCCCTGGGTTCAATCCCTAGTACCAATAATAATAATAATAATAATAATAATAATAATAATACATGGAAAAGAATCTCTCTCATGAAAAAATACAATCAATATAATAGAGTAATGTAAATTAAGCTAGTTGTTACAGACCTTTCTCATTCGGTGGAGCCCCTGGAATTTTCTTAAAGGGACTAATTTTAGGGCTGGGGAATAGCTCAGTAATAGAGCATTTATCTAACATGCATGAGGCCCTGGGTTCAATCCCTGGTACCACAAAAATAAATTAAAGTAAGGGCTGTCTTCTTAAACTTACATCTTTCTCATCATTTTCTTAGCCATCAGCTCATCACATCACTTCATAGCACCTTCCTCCATCAGGAGCCTCGTCCATAGGGCTGCAGTGAAATCCAGAGCCCTCAGTCTCAGCAGCTTCTGTTCCTTTGTCCTAGACACAGAGTAGCAATGCAGCTTTTCAAAAAACTGAGTACAAAATGTAAGAAATGCAGTACAAATAGCTGTCAGTACATTAGTAGTGACATGGGAAATCTGATGGCGTCAGGGGGAAAAGGTGTAAATTGCAGGATAATATCAAGGGGAGTCCGTATGTTAGTAATGCAGGGAGTATGATGGACTTAAAGAAAAGGTATAAATTACAGGGTAATATAAAGGGGAGGTCAGTACATTAGTAACATGGGGAAACTGACCATTTGGGAGGAAACGGTACAAATTGTAGGATAATGTAAAGTAAAGGCTTCACTGTGAAGAGGAGCTTACCTCATACCAGAAAGACTTGCTGGCCATACAGACACTGGCTACAACTTCCAGTATTTTTATAGTTCTATCTCACAGCAGATGTTTGTCTTTTACAAACATTAGTTAAATTTCAAGATAACAGAGATAAATATTGTTATTGCTTATTAGAAAAAAACTGAGTCAGAAAGATTGCCTTAAAACTTTTGAATGCACAAATTTATAAACCTCCTGTGTGTCAACTAATAAACATGGATCTTTTGGGGGAACTCCTTACTGTACACAGATACACATTCCTCCAAGAGGTCCTGCATATATGTATATGTGTGTGTGTGTGTGTGTGTGTGTGTGTGTGATTTATTGCAAACATATATATATATGTATATGTTTCTGGGTTCAAGATAAAATTTAAATAGTCATAACATTTTTTTAAATTATTAAAATTTTAAAAATTATTGAAATTTTAAATACAACATGATGAGGGACTATCTTTATGAACCTCTCTAGTTTCTACATCACTTGTGAGGGAGGCACTGACTGCTCTTTCTCTAGAATATCTCTTAAAGGATGCTTTTATAGTAAATAACCTCGAGAGAGAAAGAGTATCCCCCCGTCCTGGGCAAAGACAGTTTGGATGTGATTTGCCCCCTCAAGGGCTCATGTGTTAGAAGTTTGGTCCCCATATGACAGTGTTGAGAGGTAGTGGGACGTTTAAGGGGTGGGGCCTACGTGTCATTGCCAGCCCCTCCCCTCACTGTATAGTTTCCTGTCTCATCCTATAGTTTCTCCCTCTCAACCCACTCTCCCACTGTTATGCCATCTGCCATGATGTGATGCAGCCTCCTGAATCCTATCACCAGATCCAATGCCATGCTATTTGGACTTTGAGCCTCTAAAACTGAGCTAAATAATCCTCTTTTCTTTCTGTTTTTTTTTTTTTTTTTTTTTTTTGGTGGTTCCCAGGGGCATTCTACCTCCGAGCTACACCCCCGGCCCTATTTTTTTTTTATACTTTATTTTGAAACCGGGTCTCACGAAGTTGCAAAGGCCTCACTAAGTAGCTGAGGCTGGCCGTGAACTCGGATCCTCCGGTCTCCGCTTCCCAAGTACTGGGATTACAAGCATAAGGTATTTTGTTATAGTGACAGGAAGCAGGCTAAGACACTAACCATTTAAAAGGGTCCGGGTTCTCTCTCTCTCTCTCTTTTTTTTTTTTTTTTGCGGTACTGGGGATTGAACCCAGGGGCATTCTACCTCCGAACTACACCCCCAACCCTACTTTTTATTCTTTATTTTGAAACAGGGTCTCACTAAGTTGCGGAGGGCCTCACTAAGTAGCTGAGGCTAGCCGCGAACCCAGATCCTCCGTTCTCAGCCTCCCAAGTACTGGGATTACAAGTGTGCGCCACCACGCCTGGCTAGGATCCAGGTTCTCTAAACTCAAGGTTCCTCTTCTGTAATGCAGCCCTTTTCACGTTCAGGCATTTACCTGGGTCCATCTACATCATTCCATAGAACTCGAGGGCAAGGAGAATTGACACAAATGTGCTTATGCTCATGTTGCTTGCTGTGCCAAAATTAATGAAGCCCTTTGTCTCTGCCCCAGCAGCCCTGCCTGCATAGGTGAGCCTGTGGCATGTGGTATCTTGGAAGAAAGATAAGTTCTTAGATCCTTCACAATTTCTAATAGGTTTTTCAACAGTGATGAGATGCTGACAGGGACATGGATTTCTGGAAGAAAAGATCGGGAAATCATGGTCCTTAACAGGTTTTGAGGGAAGTCCATGGTCTTCCCAAGTGAATGGTCAATCAGGCAGTAGTGACCCTCTGTTTTATTCCTTGTTGATGAAGAGAAAGTAGGGAGGTGGTTGCAGTAGACTCACAGACAACAGCTCAGACAGTGTCTGGGTTGTTGCTAGCTCTCCTCCAGGCAGGAGAACTTCCTTCCCAATATGGCGGTCAACCTCAGGTCCACCCAATTGAAACAACTTATGTAGAGATTCATCCTGGATGGGTAGATTGTTCTAGTCCCTTTCAGACAGCAGCAACTTAAGTTCTTATATGAGTAAGAATTAAGGGAAGTTTATGATTTCTATAGGCAGAACCCAGGGGAATCATTAGAACTTTGGTTCTCCTCAAGATAAGGAATAGGGTACCCGATACTTGTCGGAAGAATGGTGACAGCGACACCATCTTAACTCAGCCCCTCCTGCACTCTGTCATGCCAACTTTATTTGGAGGTAAATATCTCAAAATTTCTTTTAGTGTGTAGCCAAACTAAACAATGTACATTTAAAGATCCATACTTGGAAGAAGAGTATTTCAAAAAGCAAGATAATGATAAATTCAAAATTGCAGAGAGTGATTACTTTTGAAGATAAGGCACAGAGCTGAGGTCAGGAAAGAACACACAGGTAACTATGTTAATATTGGTAATTTTCTAGTTCTTGAATTGGGAATAGATTCACAAGTTTTGTTTTTATTATGGTGCTTCATAATATACCTATTTGTTAAATATATTCTTTTGTATGTATCAGCTATTATGTAATATTTTTGGAGTCACCATGGGGAAATGTACCTAATTAAAACTACCAAATTGCTATGAATTATATAATATCCATTAGATTCTTATATGGATTTTTGTAGAAGATAGTGTCTTTCATTAAAAGCCCTATGATATTTAACAAGAATTTCTAACAGGAAAATGGTATATTTATGTACCTTCACAGGAGAACTATGAGATACTCACTGTTTTAACTTGTTGAATATATATATATAATGAGATTATTGCAAATAAATCCTCTGGCATTTGCCTAAACTAAGATTAAAAATTGTTTTAATCTGATATCTAATTCTTAGTAAGTTAATTTTCATAATTTCTGAAAATAGACTATAAATACCTACATTTATAATGCTGAGGGGCCATTACCCAGGAATTTGAGAAATTTGAGATAGTATTATCTGTACTTTACTAGCTGCACTGTTCATGCGGAATGGAGAAGCCTATTTTATTTTCCTTCTCAACTTATTTTGGTTTGGATCTTAAATGACTCCCAAGCCCATGTTCTAAAGTCTTGGCTACCAGCCTGTGGTGCTAATGGAAGGTGGTGGAACCTTTAGTAGGTGGGGCCTAGCAGAAGGAAGTTAAGTCTTTGGGGGGGGGGAATTCCCTTAAAAGGAATACTGGAACTCCAGCCCTTCCTCTCTCTGTTTGCTTCCTGGCTGCCATGAGCTGAGCAGCCTCTTCCACCATGCGCTCCTGCCATAATGTACCGTGCTGCCACAGGACCAGAGTAACAGGACCAAGTGACCATGGACTAAAACTTTGAGTCAAAATAAACCTTTCTTCCTCGTAAGTTGATTATCTCAGGTATTGTCACAGCAAAGGAGAACAGATCAGCACAACTCTATCTTCTATCTAGTCAAGAGAGAAGGGTTCTTCAAGTCTTTCCCAGGTGGCAAAACCCTAAGGAGAATTTTGTGCTTCTTGTGTCCCCTGAGAATGACCGCAGCTCCTTGCCAACAGCTTAGTGCAGAAGGTCTCTGGGACCCTCCAACGCTTATCAAATGTGGGAAGATAGCTTGCTGTTCCGTTTAGCTAACCTTGAAAGTCAAGACATTAGATTCTTTGTGAGGTATCTTGCATGCTGTCATCATAAATAATACTAGCTAAATATTTTTATCACCTGCTGCAAACTAAACACTTCCATTGCTTTGCTTTACTTGCTCCTTACAGCAACCCCGAGGTGGCTGTTACCACCATCCACATTCTTGTTGAAGAAGCAGGGGCTCAGAGAGAGGTGCAATTGCTTCTCATGGTCCCTTCATCACAATACAAATTTGGTTCTGTGGATTCTAAACAATTCTAAACATTCTTTTAACAATGCCAGACCCTTTGATTCTAGTAGTATAATGTGAATATGTAGAATATTCTTTTTTGGCCTTGTGGAAGTCAGAACACCACATGGTTGTGATCAGAAGTTACACCATAAGGACAAGTGTGCCAGGCACACTCCCTCCAGGCAGGAGGGAGGACCACATCTGTGGTTCTGAGACCTTTCTGACTACCTCCTTTTACATTGTATTCCATACTTTTTCTTCCCAGCAAAACTGTATATCTGATGGTTAGTGGTTTGGAAAGGCTAGATTTAACATTTCTAAAGTATGATGTGGAAAGAACAAGCATATTAGAGATATTTTATTTTGTTAGCCATGGCTGTATTTCTTTAACATATGACTGGAATGAGAGCTAGTGTGCACATATTTGTTTCTATAAGAAAGGAGGCAGAGTTTGCACAGGGTTTGGGTCTCTGGTATGTTCACAAAAGGTATGAATGCCATTTTTTCTCCTGATTTATAATTGGTCCCTATGAGGGAAGTCAATTACTTAATGTGAAATGAGTTTCAAAGGCAGAATACAAAGTATACTTATCCCTAGCTTGAAGATTTGTCTTTATTCAGCTACAGAAAAAACAAAAACAAATAAATACTTTAATCTGACTTCCAGAGCACTTAGAACAAGGATCCTTGGTGTAAAACAGCGGGCACGATCCTCCCACAGGACACCCCAGACTGGCAGCATCACTGAGCATGGTGCCACTGGGTGCTCCAGAGACCGGGACCCTCGTTAGTTACAGTGTTAACAGGAGCGTGCTTTACAGCAGACAGTTTGCTGAGTAACTCTGTGGAGTATTTTATCTTGATGTATTCTTGTAAATGCCTTACTTTTGTGGGGTTTGATAGCAAATCAAAATATCTTCCCTTCTGTAGGAATGTTTTATATCTGTATGAATGCTGTCTGGTGACAACACTGTCCTGTATGTAGTGAAGGTTGAAATATAATGCCTAATTTGGAATGTAGGACACTCCAGCTTGCAGACTACATCAGGGTCTGGGCAGATCGTCGCAAGAGACCTTTCTTTTAGTTAGCCCTTCTAGTCTTGCCAAGCTTTCCACATTTTTTGATTTGGTGATCAGATTGCACACTTCTGATCCATCAGATAAACAGGTTGCACATTTATTATGGGCTGGCTCGAGGGTTTTCCCTTGGAAAGATAGAAAGTATAGTCCCCAATTAAAAGTAGATTGGTTTCCACATGTTTGGGAAGTTGTTTTTTTTTTTTACAGTACTGGGGATTGAATCCAGGGGTACTCTACCTCCAAGCTACACCCCAGCCCTATTTTTTATTTTTAGTTTATTTATTTATTTATTTATTTATTTATTTATTTGCGGTACCGGGGATTGAACCCAGGGGCATTCTACCTCCGAGCTACACCCCTGGCCCTATTTTTTATACTTTATTTTGAAACCGGGTCTCACGAAGTTGCGGAGGGCCTCACTAAGTAGCTGAGGCTGGCTGCTCCCAAGTACTGGGATTACTTATTTTGAAACAGAGTCTCACTAAGTTGCCGAGGGCCTCACTAAGTAGCTGAGGCTGGCTGAGAACCTGGATCCTCCTATCTCCGCCTCCCAAGTACTGGGATTACAAGCATACACCCCCACTCCCGGCATGTTTGGGAAGTTGAATCTGGAATCTGGAATGTCATGTCCAACAATGTAATAATAATATTTAGCTTCCCAGGCTAGCCCATGAGGCCCCAGTGTGGTTCATTCATAACCTAACACCTATGGTTGAGTGTTTAAATAGAGAAGGAAAAGGGGCAGGGGAGTCTCTCTTCTGCCTTCCTGGACTCCAAGTTCACTCTTTCTTAGGCACCCTCCTAGCCAGGTGCAGTGGCACATGCCTATAATCCTAGTACTTAGGAGGCTGAGACAGGAGGATCATAGGTTCAAGGCCAGCCTCAGCAACTTAGCGAGACTCTGTTTCAAAATATAAAGTAAAATAGGGCTGGGTTATAGCTCAGAGGTAGAATGCCTCTGGGTTCAATCCCCAGTACCAAAACAAAACAAAAGCAAACAAGTATCTTCCTGCCTCCTAGGTGCCCAGTGTCCTCATAATGCACCACTCCAGAATCACCTGCAGTTTCCCTTCCCTTTTGCCCAACCTGTCAAAACTCTCATTCCTCAGCTGGGCTCAGGTAGATGTTAGTAGGGAAATGTTTTAATTTAAGTAAACGTGCATAACCGATAGGTCCTTAATCCTCCCAGAGGCATGTGCATTATTAAAAGAAAATACTTACTAAATACTAATTAAGTCAAGCAAGTATAGATTATTCAGCACACAGATTACAGTGAAATCAAAGAATAAGGTCAAGCAAGGGAAGTTATGTTGGGGCTGCAGGGTCACGCCGGAGGCAGCACAGCACTGGGTGGAGTTTGTTCTCTGGGGATAGCTCCCCAGGTCAGCCTGCACTTTTATCGCTTTCTTCCTTTTTCTGTTTCTAAAGATACTGTTTCTGGACAAGGCCACATGTTAATATGGTGGTGGCAGCAGTAGAAGCTATATTGGTCTGGGGTGAGGTTTGAAGAGGGCTAGGGGGTTAGCTAAGGTTATCAGGTTTCAGGTTATATATAAGCCAGGTAATAATGAAGCTGGAGGTGCTGATACAAGGCGTAGATGTGGACCTGAAGGAGGAGTCAAAGGTTTAGGGAGCAGAAATCCTGAAATCATTCGTCAATTCAGGCCCCATAAACGGGATGAGCTTAAACGGATCCCTGGCTTCATACTCAGATATACAGTCTAGTCAGGAAAATTGACCTGAAGTAAGTCATTACACTAAAGACTAGATCATTATAAATGCCTCTACCCGCCATCCAAGAAAAGCAAAGGCTAGCATGACTAATTATAAGTAGGGGTCCTGATGGAGCTGAGGTCAGGGGTGGCTTGTCTGAGGGAGCCACGTCTCAGCAGGGACCTGGAGATCAAGTCAGGGTCAATAAGCACCTAGGGCGGGGAGAGGGGCTGGGAAGAGCACAGAAGGCAAAATGAACGGTGCCCGTGACACCCCAGGGGGGAAGCTGTCTGGGTGCCTCTGAGGAACTGCTGGCGAGGCTTGAAAAGCAACACTGTGGGCAGGGAGGGAGGCCAGAGGAGGCCCAGAGACAGCTCTGTCCTGCAGGCCTGCTGGGTCACATCGAGGATTTAGAACCACCAAGGTGGGGGTCTGCCTTGAGAATTTTAAGTTGGGGAGAGACTGATTGTACTGTGTGGCCCTGACTATAGAAGTAATTGGTGTTTAGGGAAGGGAAATCCATTAGTGAGGGCAATTAAGATCCGAAGGGAGAGGAGAAGGCACATTCGTCACACAGTGTCATTTGAGGGGTGTCCAGCAACACCCCTGTCCCAAATATCCTTTAGATTATCCCTGACAACATGTTAAATAAAATCCTATGATTGAAAATGTCATCTCTTTAAAACTCAGGTTCCCAACATCCAAGCAGACAAAATCACAGCATGAGGAACATTTTTTAAAGCCTTCATTGTCAAATAAAGTCCCTTTTCCCTTTCTCCATGGAATCCATCCCACATCAGATGCCGAGGGCTGGTATGTCAGTCTCTAAATCAATACCTGATTTCAAGAAAAGATCTGTCCAGTGTGACTTACATGAGCTTTATGATGCAATTTTGAATCAGGCCGTTACTTTCTCCTGGGTTATAACCTGTGGCTTATTTAACTCCAATTAAATGATACAAGGAACTTGTTGCCTCTCACTACCAAACCATCCAGAGGTGGGATTGGCTTTGTGTGTAATTCTATCGCACCACATCTCTGGTTTTCTTTCAGCCTCGCCCCGCCCTGTGTCCGCTGTGATCCTGGGCTGACTCCCCTATGACTGTCACACTGACTGCCACTGCTCCAGGCCTCACACCCACATCCTTACCAACCTGAGCTGAGAGTGCTGCTCTGCTCAGGAGGGGCAGAAGTGCTGGGCTAATCCCTAAGGTGGTGGACACCCCTGAGCCAATGATCAGGGCCAGGAGTGCCTGATAGTCCAGTAACTGGCCACTGAGGGCAGGGGGGATGGCACATCTCTGGAGCCTCCGGTGGGATCCTCCCTGCCCAAGTCACAGGGATCCTGGAGGCCAAGAATGGGGACAAGGACCAGTGGGGCCTAGGGAAGCGCCAAACAATGCTGGCAGCACAGGGGTATTTGTAGTTTAATTCTTTTTTTTTTTGCGGCACTGGAAATTGAACCCAGGGGCATTCTACCTCTGAGCTACACCCAGCCCTATTTTTTTATTCTTTATTTTGAAACAGGGTCTCACTAAGTTGTGGAGGGCTCATTAAGTAGCTGAGACTGGCCACGAACCTAAGTAGCTGAGGCTGGCCGTGAACTCGGATCCTCTGCTCTCAGCCTCCCAAGTACTGGGGTTACAAGTGTGCGTCACCACGCCTGGCTATAGTTTAAATCTTAATGTCAAAGAAAATGGGCAGCAGCTCACAGATGGGGAAGGAATTTTTTAGAATGGGCAGTGGGGCCATTCAAAAGTCCTTAAAACTTGTGCTCCCTCACACCAGCCTCGCCCTTGACAGTCATTCAGATAGTTGCTAATTTGCTAGTGTGGCTTTGTTATCCAGTTATTTTTGTCTCTGATACACTTTTGCACCAAAGGGAGGGCCTCAGAACCTGGGAGACTGGGAAATTTACAATAAGCTAAGTGATTGGGGTGTGTGGTGGGATTCAATAAAGATGTAGATCCTATTTATTTAGGACAATTGTGCATTATTTAGAGCTAGTTATTAAGAAATTAAAGTGTTTCCCGTTAGATGTATTAGAGTAATTTTAGAAACTGGAGTTTAGCAGAAGGGGGGAGGAAGCTACAAATACGGGTTATTGGTTAATGAAAGGTTTGATGATCTTTTATTTTCTCCAATCTTATCTAAGTTTAAAAAAAATTTAAACTTCAGAATAAATGAATTTTTCAAGCCAGGTGTGGTGGCGCATGCTTGTAATCCCAGTACTTGGGAGGCTGAGAACGGAGGATCTGGGTTCGCGGCCAGCCTCAGCTACTTAGTGAGGCCCTCCACAACTTAGTGAGACCCTGTTTCAAAATAAAGAACAAAAAATAGGGCTGGGGGTATAGCCTGGAGGTAGAATGCCCCTGGGTTCAATCCTCGGTACCGCAAAAAGAAAAAAAGAATAAATGAATTTTTCAGTTTTTTAAAAATGAGAATAGTTCTGTTTCTTAGTTTTTACTTGTCTAAATAATATAAGGCTGTATTGAGTTCTTTAGAAATAGTCCCAAATTGGTCAAAATATATAGCATTTAGAAATTTTAATCCTAGGTCCTTTCTTCTCAACCAACCATATTCATTAATATTCACAGAAATATTAACATAAATATGAGCATATGCGTCCTCATGAACAAACATTCATCACATGCAGGGTGCTTTTTGGTTGCTGGGGTGCAGAGAAATTGAAGACATACTTCCTTTCTTTGGGGAACAGCAGATGATCTGTTTGGGAAGAAAAGCCAATGCATGGAATAAATAGTAGCGGGTTATTTAGTGCCTAGTGCTAGCAGGTGAGACAACAATCAGGAGTTCAGAAAAGGAAGCAACTGCTGGGGTGAGGGCGGAAGGCCTGCAGAGGAGGGGAGAGGCTCAGGTGTTGGCAACGAAGAGAACATTCCAGGTGGTGGAGCACGTTTGCTTTTATAGTCATATTTTATTCTATTTTCTCCAAAGTTGTTATTAGAGCATGTTGCTTAATTCCAAGGTTTTCTTTATTGTATAATATTTCCTAGAGGAAATTGGCTATATAGATCACTTCTGACCACTTGTGTATTTTCCAAAATGTCTGTAATAGTTTCCTATTATTCTTTCAGAATTATTTTATAATGATATAATTAACATAATTAAAAATTTCTTTTAGAATGTTGGAGAAAGTATTGCCAAGTACAAATGTGCAAATAAAAGCATCAACTCTTAAGAAATATAACAGAATGTTGGGACAGAAATGTTGGGACAGTTCTTACCTTTGGGTGCAAAAGCTGCTCCATCACCATCTCTATTTGCAGCACCTTGATATGTTCACAGCTGTTCCTCGCTGCTGATTTGGCTTGACACGTTCTGACATCAGAATTTCACAAAACCGAATCTGACTATGATCAAGGTGGCACACTTCTGAGCAGACTTTATTTAACATTGAATCATTGGTTTAGTCTTAGTTTAATAAATTTAGGATTAAACCTAAAATTTTTCATGTTATGTTATTTCTTCCCTTCTAGTTATTTTCTGTCCTTCACTCTTCCTTTTTTTCTACCAAACCTGTAAGCCCCCCTACTTGACTTTGAATTCCTTTTGAACAAAGATCATTGAATCTCTGGAGCTTTGGACCATGCCTGGCCCATGGAAGATGCCCAGCAAGGGAATGAAAACGTTTCACATGTAAATAGAAAGAATGCAGAGGAAGTTACATAGGACATTTATGATTTTAATCTGCACATGTCATTTTCATACTTGGCTTGTGAAGGGAAAAGTCATTCCAGACCAGGGGCACTGGGATTGAATTCAGGAGGGCATGGTCCACTCGTGGGCAAGGAAGTGATTCTTTAGCAACGTCCTGCGAGTTTCACCCAGCCAGGAGCTACCCTTGATGTGGAAGGGGTGAGATTTATAAGCCTGGCAAAGTACTCTTGAACACCCGTTATTTTATAAGTCAGACTGTTATCTGTGGCACATGAACATGTTTGATGATGTGAATGATCAAACTTTAAAGATTTTGGGGTTCCTCTTCTGCATAATTAAGTTCTTTTCAGAGCAACTTATATATTGCAGATTCCGAGTGTGTGTTTCCATTAGTCAACACAACCAAAATGTGATCATGATCGCTAACTTTCCAAAGCTTTCTGTCATTTCCCAGCAGGCAGCTCCTGTTGGAATTCATTTCCAATTTGGAAAATATCTCTCTGACCCACAGTTTTCTGGACACAATTCATCCTTCACATGTTTGAGTCTTCCCGTTGTCATCAATCCTGAGCTCTTCACGTGCCAAAAGACCGCTTTATATTCAGAGTGATAAGATCTATCTAGAGCATTAAAGTAGAGAAAACTAACAAGGTTGTTTATAAGATTTTGTTCCAGTGATTTTTCTAATTTGCAAAAATGCTTTTAGTATTTGTTTCTGTTATTACTGTTTAAGAAATCAAAGTAATAATGGTTACATTTGAAATAAGATGTGCTTTCTATGTTCCCTCAGTCTTTATGTAATTAAAATTAAGCTTTGGTGGAGCTGCAGTACAATTCATGTTCCTTTAAACATTTACAGAGATCCTTCTGCTGCCCCCCTCCCATTACTGTGGTCCCTACAAGAGACAGTGTGACCACACATGACAACTGAGGAAATTAAAATTCACCATGGAAGCGGATTAGGTTGGGAAGCATCTCCCAAGCAAGAATTTCATGTCGGATCTTGGGAAAGTATTAGACTTGGCTTGTGAAAGGGAAAAGTCATTCCAGGCAAGGGGCACTGGGATTGGATTCAGCAGGGCATGTAATGATTCTTGGGCAAGGAAGTGACATGATGAGAAAGGTCTTCATCAGGCTGCAGACTGAAGGGTACACCAGAGAATGAAGAGGCTGGTCCACAGGAAACCATCGTAACTGACCAAGGTCTAATGATAAAATCTTGTTCCTAGGGTAAAAGAGATGGGCGTCTGGAGGGAAGGTCCTCTCTTAGAAATGCTAACACAGAATCAGATGTCCTCTATAACTGATTGAATATTGGGAAGCAATGTGAAGAGGACTGTCAAGGTTAGTACCAAGGATGGGGAGCCTAGGCGAGTTGGAGAATCATGGTGCCACGTTAGTATGAATGGATGATTAGAAAGAGAAGGGTAACAGGCAGAGCCTTTAGAGACTGTCAGTGGATAGGAGGGAAGCCTGACAAGGAATGGTCAAAAGAGAGCCAGGAATCAAGCCGGGCGTGGTGGCGCACGCTTGTAATCCCAGTACTTTGGGAGGCAGAGACTGGAGGATCCGGGTTCGCGGCCAGCCTTAGCTCTCTCCCTCTCTCCCTGTCTCTCTCTCTCTCTCTCTCTCTCTCTCTCTCTCTCT
>PVJS01001992.1:0-30024 GCA_004027185.1 Glis glis
GCTACACCCCCGGGCCCTATTTTTTATACTTTATTTTGAAACCAGGTCTCACAAAGTTGTGGAGGGCCTCACTAAGTAGAGAGAGAGAGAGAGAGAGAGAGAGAGCTGAGGCTGGCTGCGAACCCGGATCCTCCAGTCTCCGCCTCCCAAAGTACTGGGATTACAAGCTTGTGCCACCACGCCCAGCCCCAGGTGAAATTTTTCTAACATGGCTTTTATGAAGTTTTATTCTCTCTTTTAAGTGGTTTCTTCTTTTTGGTATATCTAAAACATGTTACATCATGGTCACTGACTGAATCTACAATTGCACAGAATAAACTGGTATAATATTAATTTGACAACCCCAAATTTTACCTTTCAAAAGTCTTGTAATGGGCCGGAAGTGGTGGCACACACTTGTAATCCCAGTACTTTGAGAGGCGGAGACTGGAGGATCCGGGTTTGCGGCCAGCCTCAGCTCTCTCTCTCTCTCTCTCTCTCTCCTTGTCTCTCTCTCTTCCTAGTGAGGCCCTCCGCAACTTCGTAAGACCCGGTTTCAAAATAAAGTATAAAAAAATAGGGCCGGGGGTGTAGCGTGGAGGTAGAATGCCCCTGGGTTCGATCCCTGGTACCGCCAAAAAAAAAAAAAAAAGTCTTGCAATGGGTAGAAAAATGCTCCTAACACAGTAGCAAGCTTTTCCTTATATATCCAATGGAATCTGTGCTGGATGTTATTTGCTATTCTTTAAAAAAACTTCTCTCCCCTTCTCTGTAACAGCAGCTGAGACACTGCTGCTGGCTGGAGATTGCCTTTACTAGTCCTGTTTGCCACTCATTTGGCCATGTGATTCAGCCTATACTGCTAATGAAGTATAAGCAAGAATTATGTAACTTATAATTGACTTGCTTAAGAAGAAATCTTTGACCTACATTTTCTGTTCTTTTTGCTGCTAGTTAAATTGGTTACAACCAGCAACTTTGGAAGCTATGCATTTTTAAAAATGCGAGGGCTGCTGCCTGTATGAAAAAGAGCTGCTGGCAGACCTGGATGGCTTAGCTGGACTATTACCCAGAAGAGAAATAAACTTCTGTCTTGTTGAATTGCTGAATTGGAGGATCTCTTTGTTAGAGCAGTTCAGCCCTTTATGCTAACTGATGCAGTATTGGGCATTATAAAACTGCAAACTGTATATTCTTGTACACATTATATTTTATCCAATTTCAATAAATCCTCAAAGCAGACCTCTTAAACCTAGTAAATATTATTAGTTACAATGAGAAAATCACATTGTAAGTTATAAAAAGCTTTTAAATACCAAACTTCATAAACATGTAAAAAAGTTAATTATTTAATCTACATTTCTAAGTGATTTATGATTTACTGAAAAGGATAAACCAGCTTTTTATGTAGAATGGACATGATAAAATTTCCTGTTACAAGGCCCTACAAAAAAGAGAATGCAAAGATCTAAAAAAAAACACCATCTGGTGCAAAGCCCACCAGGATGTTTTCCATAAATTATTGAGTTACATTTAAACATCTTAAAATCTCAATATAACTTCTGATTCAATAAACACAACTGAGAAAAGTGCCCTGTTTCTTTTGTTATGTGTGGGATAATTACTAAAGCAATCCTAGCTCCTGAGAAGATAGAACTGAGTATAAATACGAGGTAGAAATATTTAATATCCAATCACTGCTAATTTCAAGTTCATTCAGACTAGAAAGTTCTGCCTTGTCTGAATCATACATATATTATAATTTGTTACAGTAATGAAGACTGAGGTTTCTATGTTTATTATTAAAGGATACTATAAAAAACAAAAATAGGCCTATTAAAATTATTTTCTACAGTAAAATATTTGTTATAGTTTGGATGTAAAATGTACCCTGGACCTCAGGCTCTGGAGACAGTTATCCTCAGAGGTGGGTCCCTGAGAGCAAGGCTGCATGTGTGTGTGCGTGTGCGTGTGCGTGTGTGTGTGCGCGCGCGCATGTGTGCATGTGTGCGCGTGCATGTGCGTGTGTGCATGCGTGCGTGTGTGTGCATGTGTGTGCGTGCGTGTACGTGTGTGTGTGCGTGCGTGCGTGCGTGTGTGTGGTGTACCCCAGCCCAGCTGCAGTTTCTGACTCACCTTCTCTTTCTATGAGCTCTGGCTCTCTGTGCTTCCCACTATCATGTTCTCATGACCTATAACCCCTGCTCTTGTGTGGCAGGCAGTCTAATGTGGACTGAAAATCTCTGGACCCTTAAGCAAATAAATCTTCCTTCCTCTAAGTTGTAGTTGTCAAGTATTCTGGATCACAGCAGTGAGAGAGCTGACTGAAACAATATTCAAGAAGGGAGTTCTTTGGTATGACAAATAAATAGATGAAGAGATAGGAACTTAACACTTTTCTTAGCATTTTAAAATCACTTTCATTCAATGAAAAAACATAGCTGACAGCGCTATACCACCACTTCTGGCATTATTTTCAAGATTCTAATCTGGCCTGCTTTTATAAAAGATTTTCTGCCTTCCTGGAGATGCTTATCAATCCTACCTCACTGAAGTATCAGTAGGGTTGGGCATGGGCACTTACAGGTTTCCATTAGGATACTAAACTATGAGATCTTGTTTCTTAAATAAGTAATTCCTACTGAATGGTCCAAGATTGTCTCTATTCCTATCAGATCGTACTCCAAAGTAGCTAGTGGCACAACTATTCCTACTTGAGATTGACTTTTTAGATCATTATTGGTAAAATTTATCTCTCTTTCAAAGAGGACATGTCAGCCATCATACAAGACTTTGCTCAACTTGTTGCCACCAAAGTTACAAAGTAGCTGTATAGGAACGTAAACATTTTTCCTTGTATTCTGCTCCCACTCAACAGTTCTGACTCCTCTTTAAGGCTCGCCACTAGCTATGCTCTGTATCCTGCCCTTTTAGATGTTATTATAATACAGAGTAGCCCCTTGTCCCCTATATTGCCATCTTCTTAGAATCTCCATATCATATTTTCCCATCTTAAAGCAATACAAATCTCCTTTAACTCACAGTTCCATGCCTTCTCCCCTTCCCTTTTCTTAGATATCATTGCTCCTGAGCTTCCCAGTTTGCACTTAGACTACAACTTCCAGCCTAACAATTAAACTCTAAAAATGCTTGTCAAGGTCACCACTTCCTTACACTGCTACCACTTTCCTATCCACTTTACCAAATGCTTCATCTCTCATTAATCTTACTTGGCACCTTTTCAGAATCTGAGAGTCCTCTGTCCTAACCAACATGGAGAACACTATTCACTTCACAACATATGAACATCAGACAGAAATTTTTATTTTTATTTTTTTGCGGTACTGGGATTGAACCCAGGGGCATTCTACCTCCGAGCCACACCCCCGGCCCTATTTTTTATAGTTTATTTTGAAGCCAGGTCTCACGAAGTTGCGGAGGGCCTCACTAGGTAGCTGAGGCTGGCTGCAAACCCGGATACTCCGGTCTCTGCCTCCCAAGTACTGGGATTACAAGCGTGCACCACCACGCCTGGCAGAAATTTTTATTTATACAGTGCCTAATGGTGGCACTTGGAGATATGAAATGCAAAACCCTGTTTCTTTGTGATTGGTAATGTTAATTAATACATTTACCTTGAAATATTTTCCTTCATTTCTACAATGTCATACTCACCTAATTTTGTTTCCTCCTGTATTACTTCTCAGCAGGTCCCCATTCCTTTACCCATCCCTTAAATACTATTTTCCTTAGGGCCATCCTGGATTGTCTCCTTACTCTTCAGGGTCTGCCTGGGAAACTCTATGAAATCTTATGACTTCAACTTCCTAGGCAGTGATACATTCATCTTCTAATAATAATACTGATTATAGATTCTATTTCTGTAACTCTTACATTTTATACTATACTGTTTTAGTCAGTATTCTCATCACTGTGACCCAACACCCAATACACACACAATTTAGAAAAAGAAAAGATTTGCTCATGGGTCTGGAGATTTCAAACCATATATACAGTCCTTTTACACCAGAGCTATAAGTCCTTAGGGCATGAGGGTGGAAAGCAGAGGGAGCAAGGGAAGGGGATGAGTGACATACATAGTCCCAAGACCACACCCCCAGGGACCCACCTTTGAGCATGGCTGCCTCCAGTGCATGAGGTCTGGGGGACAGGCTATGTTCAAACCATAACACAGACACTTTACCTGTTTAACATTCAATCTTCACAACTAATCCATGGGGATAACACTGTTTTTATTTCAATTTCAAAGATGGGGAAAGCAAAGTCCAGATAAGTATAAGTAGCCAGCTATGGTCACAATGCTAGTTGGTTACAGAGCCAAAATCTGACCCAGATAATTTGTCCTCTAAATTTCCTTAGAGATACTTATAAAATAACTCCATGCTAAAGCTCTACTATTGCACAGCTCCACATCCACACTACTAAGCCTTGTCCATATTTCCCCTATAAGTAGTCACTCAGTAAACCAGATTCCCTCCTGATGGAACATTCTCCTTAATTTGGGGTTGAAAGTTGCATAGAAAACACTGCACTGTTTTTCTTTAAAACTTTTTAAAAATGATTAAAATATTTGTCTACACTCTTGCTTTTGCAGAGCTTACTAATTGTAGCTAACATTTTGGTGACTGAAAATTATTAAATGCATTTTAAGTTTATGATTAAAAACTGATCTTATAACATTATTTGGGGGAGTTTTATATATAGAAAACACAGAGAACACCTAACAGACAATAGATACAGAAGCTATTTTTCTCTAGAGTAATTTTATAAATGTATTTTCTTATACATTTTTTCTTTTGTATCTAAATTTAAGATATACAACTTTTCTCTATCCATTTCTCCCTACCACCCTCCAGGAAAAAAACCCAACCATTTTTAATTAACAAAGCCTGTAAGTTTTAATTTATGATTACATATGACAAAGGAGAATTAGAGAGATTAAATGATTTGTAACATTATACAAATGAACTAGCAATAGTCCTGGAAGTTTAACATATTTAAATTGGCCTTACAAACTAAATGCAGACACTTGAATTTTGACATCTGGTAAAAAGTGGCTACATGTCTAAAATATGTTCAGTCATCATCAGTTCCAGGAAGTAGATGAATGCCATAAGCATCTTCTACCATAGAAGAACAATATAAGACTATCTGTTCTGGTAGCAGTCTATGTATGGGATCACTTCCTATGAGGAGAAGTTGCCAACTGACTGACGTCCTTATGCTCACTGTGACGTGGAGCCCACATGGAAATGCAGATTCAAAAACAGCCTTTCCCTAGAAAACACTTAGAACAAGGTCATGAAATGCCATAATCACTTTCATGCACCTCTCTCTTTCTTCCCTTTCCCACTCCCAGTTAGACTGCTATAAAAGCCATCAGTGTCCAAATACTATGAAAGAAAGAAGAACTCATGTAGGTAAAGCAGGTGAGGGGCTTCTGCAGAGGTCCTGCCAGGTGCACATGCAGAACCGTTCATAGGAGGAGGAATCCGTTTCCATTTATCCTCACACTGTAAAATCTTCAGTTTGAACAAGCTGTGAAGTTCTAATTGCTTTATCTTCACTATTTCTTCATTTAAATAGTTTTAAAAACCTCCAGTGAATTTCCCTTAATTGAAAGAAAGCACAGAATTCCTCTAATAACATTCATCTAAACATGAACATTTCTAGATATCCCTTTATTTATTACCTCCTTAAGTGTTATAACACCCTTGTTTGTATACAAAGCTAAACTTGTGTTTCTGTTCAACAGTCTTTTTTAATTACACCAGTTTTGCCTGTTTTCATTTGTAGTCTTAGAAAAAGGAGATATGTCTGATAAACTTGTCTATAAATAGTTCATTAGGAGTAGACGATTGTGTGAATATCTTGAACTCTGATGCTATAGCCTAAACTATTTTTAACACACCATAGGAAAGTAGATTCTACAACTTCCATTGGCTCCCAATTGGTTAAAAACGCACTGATATACTCAAGAGCCCCCACTCTCTCACAAGAACTGTGCCAAATTTAAACTCTTCTCCCTGGTTTTCTGGACTCTCACAGCATGGCTCTGCTGCAGGGTCCCACTGTTCTTCAGTGTGAACCCAGCACCACTCTCCTACCAGCAGCCTGCTCTTTCCTCCCTTTTCACCCTGGCCAGTGCACTTCTTAACTTTTCTGTCAACCTGATAGTGCAATTCTAAGCCAGTTGCAACCTCTTCAAGAGAGGGTTCCCCATTATTTCCAACCAAGTTTCATCACCAACTCTCCAAGTCTACAGAAAATTTGTTAAACCACAACACAAACTAGCATGCATTTATATATTGTTTCCTAACTGATTATGTTGAGTTGATCTGACCCAATCTTGTCATCTAATTTATAAACCCTGTAAAACAACAACAAAAATGACATACTTTCTTTGAATATTTCATGACAGATGATGCCTCTACCAGAAGGTGATTAGTATATGCAAATGTTTTAAGAGATTAAAATGCTATCTTCCCCAGGTTTTCTAAGATGGATTACCCTGGCACAGGGACCAAGTTGCCAGATCTGTTACTTATCAATGCATTTCTATTACCTGGGTTAGTATAGGACACTGGAAAAGGAATAGCTTGCAGATATTCCAGCTTTCTATTATTACTTGCCTTAGGCAAGCAAGGCAATCTCTGAGCCACTGACACCGTTGTATAAAATCAAGAATAAGAATACTTACATGTTACTGACTTCTTTATTTCTTTGAATGTACCATGCATACTTAGCCTCTTGGCTCTTCCTCTGACTCACTATTTCTTTCCCATCTATTTACTTAGTTAACTCCTATTTACCCTTAAATATCACATTCTGAACAAAGCATTCCATATTCCTCTCCCCCAGTTTATTCACTATCTTTTCCAGTAGAGAATGTAACCCACTAGAAAGAATGCATCATATTGTGTTATTCCACACCTTATATCCGGTGCACTGTGTAAATATACAAATATTAATTACTGAACATTTTTCTCTCTTCCTCTTTTCCACTTGTTATGTAAAATTTATTTTTACTCAAACCCTTGATTTTTCATATTCCTTGATATATTTCTTAGCATTTGGTTATGGTCACCAATCATGCAATTATTTGATATGAAAAAATACAAAAAATATCTCACAAGAAAGTGACAAAATCAGACCAAAAAAAAAAAATACAATGTGGTTCTATAACCCCCTTGTGTTAACTGGCTAAACAGATGATTCATGCTCATGGCCATGAGTTAGTTGCTCACTTTGATACCAAAATACACTTCTTACAACTTGGTTCACTATAGACAACACAATTCCTGGGTTTTTAATTAATGTGAAATATTAACTAGAATTCTTACTGTGGAAAAATTAATTGTGAAATGAAGAGAATAGCAAGAAAATACTATATGATGAGATAAAGAGTTAAGTCTGGAATCTTTCTCTTTACATAAACCATTATTAGTATGTAAAGCATTTGAATAGATTTATATGATAAAAATATAAAACTATTAAATTGACAGTCATTAATATTTTCATATCTAGCATCAGTGTTTTAGTTTAAACCTGCTTAAGTAAGAACCTAGGGCCGGGCATGGTGGCGCACGCTTGTAATCCCAGTACTTTGGGAGGCAGAGACAGAAGGATCCGGGTTCGCGGCCAGCCTCAGCTCGCTCTCTCTCTCTCTCTTTCCCTCTCTCTCTGTCTCTCTCTTTCTCTCTCTCTCTCTCTCTCTTTATCTAGTGAGGCCCCTTGCAACTTCGTGAGACCCGGTTTCAAAATAAAGTATAAAAAAATAGGGCCAGGGGTGTAGCACGGAGGTAGAACGCCCCTGGGTTCAATCCCCGGTACCGCAAAAAAAAAAAAAAAAGAACCTAGGCTGACACAAGTCATTAAGAGTGAGATAAAACATATAGCTAGCCCCACTGACATGGCACTCAAGTGAGAACTGATGCTGACATTATTGTGGAACAAAGAATACACTTGCTCTCAAAACATGAGAGTTATAACTGCACAGTCTGAAATATTAGGCTGCATTCTAGAAAATTCTAGAAAAACTCAAAGGTAAATACATTCTCATGTTCAATTTTAGTTAAACTGAAGGCTAAGGCTAACCAGTGTACTCTAAAAGAAAAAGAAAGAAATGTATATACTATAGGGTTTTATTTACACAACTGTTAATGAAAGTAAAGTTCCTCAACAAATGAGGTGATAACTACTCAAACAGTTACACTTGGATGTGGGTGACAGTTCCTGGCAATGAAATGGTCCCTGAGAGGCTTCTCAAATGAAATAGCAACTCTACACAGTTAAAAAATTGTAGTTACTGTCAGTGTGCTTGGGAAATTCTGTTAGGAAGTTTCAGTCATATAGGATTTAAAAAATAAAAATCCAACTTCCAAGAGCAGGACTTTCTATCATTCTTAGCTGGCAGATTCTCATCATCATGTCTGTCTTACATAAAAAAAGACCATGGAAATTATAACACACTTATACTCCAATACTTTCGGTTATATTTTCCCTAACTTGCAAAGGCAAAACATTATTCAAGTAAACTCCTAGAAGGAAAGATTAAAAACTACATGTACTACATTAATAAATAGGAAATTAAATAAGGACAGGGAATCAAGAGAGGTAGAAGAATTCAATCCATTCTTGTTTGAAGAAATAAAAATAATGGAAACATGACACAAGCTTTAGCTGTATACTTATCTAATTCTACATTTTGTCTAACAGTTCCATAATTAAACATTGCTAATCATAATTTAAAACTGAATGTCAGGGAGGTGAATTATACTTAAATAGAATACTTTTGATAAACTAGGAAAATGATTGCAATCTTTTATAAAATATTAAGCATTCACAGGGGAGCAGTCTTACTCAGACAACATAAAGTAAGAATTTAAGAATGAAATACTAGGCTTTAAAATTCAAGAAAGGAAAATGAATTTAACATGGCAATATCAAGCTAGCTGGCTCACAGCTGGACCTGTGTCCTATATTTTATCACCATAGTATTGGGGCCTCTCTTAAGGAAAATATCAGAAAACTATAAAAATTAAATACTAATACTGAATGTCTGGCTAAAATGAGGTTATTCACAACAATAGTCATTTTATCCATTTAGATCATAGAAAACAACCCTCCCTAGATCCAGAGAAAGGAGAAGCACCGTACCTAGGGAGAATGATGGCAACACCAGTGTTATTGTAAAACTATGAGTAAATTATTTAGACTGTCCTAGTATATTTTAGAACACACTGGGTTTTAGGAAGCTGTAAATTTATCTGTGATCAGCAGTTAGAATTTCTAATTAGTCCATATGTTCAAAGAATAGGTTGATTAAATAAATTAATATAGGCTATTATAAACAAATAAAACATGAAAGTATAAATCATAAGAAATCTGTAAAGTAGACTATGATTACTTCTGTTAATGTTCAGAAGTGATGTATTTCTTAGCTCCTTAAGAGCACTATTTGCCTATATGCCCCCGTTTCCTTTGCAAGGTAGAAGGTAAACACCTAAAACTGTCCATAATTAATCAGCAAAGGATTCATTTTTTTAGTCCTGGGGTTTGAACCCAGGGACATTCTACCTGCAAGCTAGATCTCCAGTCCTATTTTATTTTTTATTTGGAAACAGGGTCTTACTAGGTTGCTGAGGGGCTCAATAAGTTGCTCGGGCTGGCCTCAAACCTGGATCCCTCCTGTCTAAATCTCCCAGGTACTGGGATTACAGTGTGAGTCAGCATGCTGGGGTTTTAGCAAACAAATACCCTTCTAGACTGGAACCCAGTTTCCTCCCTCCCTCCCCCCCTTCCTTCCTCCCTCCCTCTCTCTCTCTCTCTTTCTCTCTCTTTTTCTGTACTGGGGGTTGAATTCAGGGCCTTGTATGCTCGACAAATACTCTCCCACTGAGCTACATTTCCAGCCCTTGGAACCTAATATCCTTAGAAAATTTTTACAAAATAGTTTTTCAGCTGAAACGTATTTTTTATTTATTTTATTTTTTATTTTTTGCGGTACCGGGGATTGAACACAGGGGCGTTCTACCTCCACGCTACACCCTCGGCCCTATTTTTTTTATGCTTTATTTTTGAAACCGGGTCTCACGAAGTTGCGGAGGGCCTCACTAGGTAGGTAGGTAGAGAGAGAGAGAGAGAGAGAGAGAGAGAGATTGATCGATCGTGCGCGCGCGCATGCGCGCTGAGGCTGGCCGCGAACCTGGATCCTCCGGTCTCCGCCTCCCAAAGTACTGGGATTACAAGCGTGCGCCACCACGCCCGACTGAAACGTATTCTTAAATATCTTACTCCTGATATCAAGGAGCACCTGTATTGCACCTACAACCATTTATAATGTGACTCCAACCTTTTATGTAACTGATCATTGACTCTCTTTGAATAAAAATCAAATTCATATTAAATTTATACAGTGAAATATGTTTCATTTCTTCTTAAACCATTTGCTTTGCTTTTACATTTTTTTTATCATTTTTATGTGTGTATTTTATTGATACTGAACCTCAGAACTTCTCCCCAAACTTACTAACTGGATCTATAAGTATTTTAGAACAGCTATAGTTTGGATCTTAAATGCCCCCCCAGGCCCATTTGCTAAAGGCTTGGTCACCAGCTATAGTGTTATTGGGAGGTGGTAGAACTTGAGGGGGTAGGGCCTAGTAGAATGAAGGTAGGTCGCCTCACCAGGAGCACGCCCTCAAAGTAGTGTAGGAACCCGGCACACTTTTATCTCTGCTTCCTGGCTGTCACGAGGTGAACAGCTTTGCTCTAACACATGCTCTGCACCTTGATGTTTTGCCTAAAAGCAACAGAACCAACCAACCCTGGACTAAAACCTCTGAAACCAAATGCCAAATGAATGTTTCCTCTTTTTAAGTTAATTATCTCAGGTATTTTGTCATGATAACAGAGAGTTGACTTAACACAAGAATGAAGGGTGTAATTTTTCTTAGAAAAGAGTGCTTCTGCATACTGTCCCCTAGATAAGACAGTTAAAAGATATTCAAGATTCCAAACAGGCACATTTGCCTGCCAACCTGCTTCCACAATCCTTTTCCTAACTGTGGTATAAGTGCTTTAAGTCACTTATTTAAACACATAATAAAGGTGTTATGAATCATACTATACTTTTCTTCCTTTCCAAGGAAGTTTTCTTAGTTTCTTTCTCCAAATTGGCAAAGTGACTTCTTTTCTACATCCTACACACTCTTTACTTGGTAATTAGATGGGATTCTTTCCTAATTCCTCACCCACCATATATAAAGTAATAAAAACAATAGGGAATTTCCCTCTGTAATCATTCAAGGAAGAATGGGCAGAGAAGAAACTGAGGAGCCCGGTCTCACTGTTCTGGAGTTGGGTCCACAGCTAGAGGGGGAGCAGTGGTAATCAGGCAGGGGCACAGGTGGGATCCATCCTCGAGGAGGAACAGTCAGAGGCAGTGCAGCAAATGCCATGAGAATTGAGTGGTGAGAGAAAGAGACGGGTAAAGTGGACAGGGTAGATTTGTACTATAATAAAGGCAATATAGAAGGAATTTTTTCTATAATGACAGCCCTGTCACCTGTCATCCAAGAATATGATCTTTGAAAAAATAGTATTTGGAAACGTAAGTTACATCTGTCAGGTATTTTAAACAGGGACTGCTAATATTTGAGTGTTGAATTAACACATATTCTTTTTTTTGGTAAAGTGGTATTTATTTCATTTACTCGGATAATAGCAGCAGAATGTGTATTACTGGTTTTTTAATAGCATAAAATGTCTATTCATCCTAAGCATGTACCATTTTAACAACTGTGACAGAGTGACACTATATTTCAAACACAGTTTTGTCCTGAGCAAGACAGAACATCTTTCTTAGTACTTTAGAAAGATCTAAGGCTTATTTCCATAGGACATCTTCTACTGTTATTATAGCACATAAAAGAATTTGCATAAAAATTCAGGCAGTCTACTAGCTAATTTCAAATCCATAAATGATTAATCAAAAAGCCATCAAATATTAGAGAAAAATGGACACCATAAAAAGATACAAGCTCAACCAGGTGAAGAATTTATATCTGTGAAAGTTATTAACTTAATTAGAATAGAATTTCAAAATGTTGTATTAATTGTCTATATTATAGCCATGACCACTTATTCTGATAACACATGAAGAGCACTCACTAGCTTTTCATTTTATGAATTATATATGTGTGATTATAAATAATTTGAACTGTGGAATTGCTTTTTATCATATGAGGCCCTCTAATAAATAGTTCTTGACTATGTAAGCAGATGATGAACAGAATATACCATTTATTTTTTTAAATGGAGGTGGTAAATCAATGAGTTAATAGAAGGCAATGTACCATTACCTTTGTTTTCTATGAGAAAGGACTTATTTTAAAATCATTTTGTGAAAAGGCAAGACCAGAAAAAGATATATATTGTATGACTCTATTTACAAGAGACAATGAAAACATCCTTTTCAGTGCAAATAAGTAATGGTCTGCTAGCATCATCCTAATAAAATTCAGAGAACTGAATTACACAATACAGTGTAGGGGGAAAATGCAAAGGTCAAATTTGGTAGTATTTCATCATATGAAGTTAGGGGACATTAAATCTTTTCTATAAAGAAGAAGATAGTGTTTTGTGCTGTGGGGGTCAAATGGTCTTTGTCACAACTACTCAACTCTGATCTTGCATCAAGAAAGGAACCACAGAAAACACATACTAATGAGAGGGTCTATATTACAATGACACTATAGTTATAAAAATAAGCCAATAGCAGAATTAGCTGTGGGCAATAGTTTACAACCCTTATTTAAAAATCTACTACCAATAAAGAGTCAACTACAATTCAAAAGCCACCAGTCTTTCCCTTCATGAGGAAAAAGTATTAAATGCTAAACATGGAGAAACTGAGGTATGAAATCCAGAATTATAAGATAAAAGTGCTTGATTCTATTTGTAACAGGAAGTACCTAATTAACCACAAAATATTTCAATGGCATAATTTCACTTTTTAAAAATGTTGAGTATGAGCCGGGCGTGGTGGCGCACGCTTGTAATCCCAGTACTTTGGGAGGCAGAGACCGGAGGATCCGGGTTCGCGGCCAGCCTCAGCTTTCTCTCTCTCTCTCTCTACCTACCTACCTACCTACCTAGTGAGGCCCTCTGCAACTTCGTGAGACCCGGTTTCAAAATAAAGTATAAAAAAATAGGGCCGGGGGTGTAGTGCTGAGGTAGAACACCCCTGTGTTCAATCCCCAGTACCGCAAAAAAAAAAAAAAAATGTAGAGTATGGATTTTATATGGAATCTTTAAAGAAAAGTCAATAGATTTTAAATTATTAAGAAAAATATTTTTCAGTTAATATATTCCAAATAAGACTTCAAAGTAACCCTTATACTCACTATTCAGCAAAAAGCTTAAGTTAGTATCAAAATAATGTAAAATTTCCTTCCAATTCTTTTGGGGGTTAACAACTAAAGTATAAATACTGCCACACATTTTTTGAACCAATTAGAAGATATACCTCAGGTCTTTAACTGAGAAAATAGGAGTTAAATTTTGTTGCTATTTTTCAAATAACATCTGGAAATTCTTCACAGTTACACGCTCATATGGCTTGGTGGGAATGTATTTCATGTTTAGGCTGTCCATGAAAACCAGTGAAAATGGTTCTCAGAGGCAAAAGCTGAACATTAAAGTTAATGAATTTGTGAATATACATAAAGGAAAAATTGAGAATTAGAAAAATTTGAAAGCTTGCTCCTTAGAAGTCTTGAACTGAAGAGTTTTAAACATAGACACACAAAACTGCAATACTCTCTGAAGTATATATTAATTTAAAATAAACAAAAAGTTGATAGTGGATTAAAAGTCACCATTTTGCAAAATACTGTTTCTTTCAATTAAAGTGACCTTACTATTAATTATATTTCCATATACCTTACTTGTTTTTAAAAGAAATGGACCAGGTGACAAAATGGTGAATCAGAAGAACACACAGCATCTTAGCAGCTCACTGAAAATGAATTAAGGAAACATTTCAACAGCAACATACTAATGTAAGAAGACCCTGGGAAAAGCTGATGGGAAACACAGAACTAACATCCAGGACTGCTAAGATGGAACTAAAAAAAAATTTAAAGAAAGAACACACAAACGAGAAACAAAAGACAAAAATTGAGAGCCAGGGAAGGAACAACTAAGTAAAGGAGAACTAAAACTAAATCAAACAAAAGATATAATTCAAAGGGACAAGAAATAACACATATCTCTTTATAATAACAGTATACGTAAATGTTCTTAGCTCTCCAATTAAAAGACAGATTGGCAAAGTAGATTAAAAATCAAAATTCAACCATATGTTGTTTATAAGTCTCTCAACATATAGGCTAAGGATCACAGGCTAAAGGTCAAAGAATGGAAGATGATATTTCATGCAAATGGAGACTGAAAGCAAGCAAGAGTAGCTACTGTCATATTTGACAAAGCAAATCTCAAGCCAAAATTTGTCAGAAGAGAGAAAGAGGATCACTTCATACTGATAAAGGGAAAATTTCAACAAGATGTAATGATAATAAACATATATGTCCCGAATGTCAGGTGTACTCATTTACATAAAACAAAGAGTAGCTGACATGAAGACTCAGACCCCAATACAATAATACTGGGAGATTTAAACACAGCTCTCAACAATAGATCATCCAGACAAAAACATCAGTAAAGACTCTTTGGTCCTAATTAATACTATAAATCAAATGGATATAACAGACATTTACAGAATATTTCATATAAAAAACAGCTGATTCACATTCTTCTCAGCTTATAATAGAACCTTTTCCAAAATAGACCATATTCTAGGACATGAAGCAAGTATTAGCAAATTCTAAAAATGATATAATTCCTTTCATCTTTTCAAATCATAATGAGCTAAAATCAGAAATCAATAGCAAAAAGTTCCAGAAGAATTACATAAATACAAGGATACTGAAGAATATACTTTAAAATAGAACTTGATCATAGAATAAATAAAGGGAGAAATTAAAAATTCCAAGAATGAAATGAAAATAGAGACACAATGTGTTAAATCCCTGGGACACTAAGAAGGAGGTTTTAAGAGAAAATTTTATAGCATTGAGAGCCCACATTAAAAAAAAAAGAGCAGAAAGACTACAAACAAATAACCTAACTATGAATATCAAAACCCTAGAAAGACAGGAACAAACTAACCCAATGCCAGTAAAAGATAGGAAATAATTAAAACCAGAGCTGAAATTAATGAAATAGAGGATAAAAAATACAAAAGAATAAAACAGAAAGTTGATTTTTAAAAAATTAAACAAGATTGATAAAACCTGAGCCAACCGAACCAAAAGAAAAATAGAAATGACCCAATTAGTAAAATAAGAGGTGAAAAAGGAGATATCACCCCAGGTAGTGCAGAGTGACAGACATCCAGTTTTCCCAGCACCATTTTTTAAAAAGGCCGTTTTTTCTCCAACATATATTTTTGGTGTCCTTGCCAAGAAACAGATGTCTGTATCTGTGTGGGTTTGTCTCTGTGTCTGTATCTTCTATTCTATTTTATTGGTTTGCAAGACAATATCATGCTGTTTCTGTTGCCATATCTCTGTAGTATAATTTAAAATTGGGTATTGTGATGCCTCTAGCATTATTATTATTATTATTATTATTATTAACTATTGTTATTTTCTTAGAATTGCTTTGGTTATTCTGAGTTTTTATTTTTTTCATATAAATTTTAGAGCTTTTTTTCCAGGTTTGTGATGAATGTCACTAGTATTTTAATGGAGCTTGCATTGAATCTGTAGATAACTCTTGGTGGTATGGTCATTTAACAATATTAATTCTTCCTATATGTGAACATGTACGATCTCCCCATTTTCTATGTCTTCTTCAATTTTTTCTTCAGTGTTCCATAATATTCACTGTACAAGTCTTTCACCTACTTGGTTAGATTTATTCTAAGTTTTTGTTTTATTTTTGTTTTGTTTTTCCTAATTTTCAGCAGATTCACTGTTGATGTTTGGGGAGGCTATAGATTTTTATGTTTTTTCTAATCACACTACTTTGCTAAATTTGTTTATCAGTTCTACAAGTCTTCTGCTGGGGCTTTTTTGATCTTCTAAGTAAAGAATTATATCATCTGTAAACACCGATTATTTTCCTTCTTCCTTTCCTATTTATATCCCTTTTATTTCCTTCTCTTGGCTATTTGCTATGGAAAAAATTCCAAGTACTATATTGAATAAAAGTGGTGAGAGTGGACATTCTTGTCTTGTTCCTGAGTTTAGAGTAAAAGCATTCAGTTTTTCCCCTATTGACTATGTTGTTGGCTTTGTGTTTGTCATAGACGGCCTTTATAATGTGGAAGAAAACTCCTTCTATCCCTAGTTTCTTCAGTGTTCTTATCATGAATGAGTACTAAATTTTGTCAAAAGATTTTCTGTATCTATTGAGATGATTATGTGATCAAAATCACATTCTTTTTTAAAATAAGCTAGTACGTTTCTTAATTTAATAAAAGACAACAGAAATTATTGCAAGGATGTGATATCCAGAATTTTATGACCTAGATATAATTATTTGCCTCCAAGTTTATATAAGAGAGTTTGGGAAACTTATACAAAGAAAAAGAAACATTTGGAAATATTATAAATATAGAATATTAATAAACAGACAACATTGAGTATATTCTTAAACAAATATAAATTATTTCTCAAATCAAACCTCTCTGTTAACAGTAAATAACTTACAGATTTTAAACTTTTCCATGTGGAATTCATATACATAAACAATGTAAATAAAATCTAATGAACAACAGAACTAGTGTAACTTTGGTTATCATCAATATTTATTTCTCAATCTGTATACCTAATGTTCAATTGTTATAGAGGTTGGTAAACATTGTTTAATACTCTTGAATAATTGACCAAGTAATTGGAGTTAGACAAAACTAATAAGGAAAACAGAAAAGATATTCTTTCCTAGAGAAATTATATCAAGTAGTATATAGTTTAAAATATTTTTATTAGTAAAGTTTGTAAAATAGAAAAAGGCTTATTATAAATTTGAGGAGGAAAGGTTAGGGCTGTTGATCAACCCACCATGGTAAAATTATTTGTTTAAACAGAAAAGTATTTTAAAATCACCATATAGATTGTCACAGCAGTTAGGAAACATCATTTCTCTAATAAGCCAGTCCGGAAGGAATAGAGCAGCTCTGTAACAAAGTCACATACATGAAGCATTACATAAATAATCCAAAGCAAAACTCCAGGGTTAACTTGAGCAAATAAATTAAGAACCTTGAAGCAAGATAGAATTTAAGAGAGTGCCCATGCCAGTCATCTCATTTAACAAAAGGAAACTGATGCCAAGGAATTACCTTTATTTTTTCATAGCCAAATTAGTTACTAGTGAAGCGTCAGCCTGGCTCCCCTGATTTCCACATCAGGGGCTGACTCATCCAGAGTGCGTTTTAATAATTCTATTAGAACTCATTGAAAAGTTTGTGACTTGGGCCACCTGTACCTTCTTATACTTCTGTATTTTTTTCTACCTACTCTGTGTCCTTCTATTTCAGCATATTATCCCCTACTTCAAGATTAAAAAAGGAAAAGAAACAGCCTGATGATGACCTATCTTTATCCTTGTTGAGTTATACTTCTAGATTATGCAAAAACTCAAGTTGGTAAAGAAACAAAAACTGCCTTTAGAATTATTTAAGCCACTTTCTGTAAATGTCCAAGGAAAGTGTCATAAAAGGCCTTTGTCCATCAAGTAACAAAAGATCATAAATCACACAGGCTAACTGAAGTTTAAGAAGTAAAGACATATTATCTTGCATTCCAAGTTCTTGGTAAAGTAGAGCACCAGCTTCTCATCAGGGATCCAGAGTCTCTTCATCATTTATTTTTTTACTTTCCTTTATTTTTAATTGACACACAATAATTGTACCAATTTATGAAGTATAATGTAATGTTTTAATACATGTATATGTTGTATACTGATGAAATCATGATAACTATCATTGCGTCTCAAACATTTATTTGTTATAAAATATTCAAAATCCTCTCTTCTATTTTGAAATACACGATAAATTACTAACTATAGTCACCATATTGTGCAAATAGAACACCAGCAAATATTCCTTCTCTGTAATTGTAACTTTATATGCATTGACCAATTTTTTTGCATCTATCCCTCCCTCAAATCCTCCCCAGTCTCTGGTAACGATTATTTTACTCTCTATTTCCATAAGATCAACTCTTAAGATTACACATATGAGTGAGATGGTATGTCTTTCTATATCTGGCTTATTTAACATAACAATATCTGCTAGGTTCATCCAATTTGTCACTAATGACGAATTTCATTCTTTTTATGGCTGAATTAATTGTATTCCATTGTGTAGACATACCACCCTTTCATTATCCATTATCATTAAGAATCCAAGGTTTCTACATGATTTAAATTTTTTATTTCCTATGTTTTATTTTATTTTTGACACACATTACTTACACAATTCTTGGACCTTAGGTCAATTCTATATCTAGGCTATTGTGAATACTGTTGTGATAAACATGGTAGTACAGGTATCCCTTTGACATACTGATTTTATTTCCTTTGCAATATATACCCAGTAATGGGATTGCAAGGTCATATGGTAGTTCTGTTTATAATTCTTAGAGGAAATTCCATGCTATTTTTCAGAGTAGCTATAATTAGTATAGCTACTAATTAACATTCTCACCAATGGTGGGCAAGGGTTCCCTTTCATCCATATCCTGGCCAGCACTTATCTTTTGTCTTTTTGACAATAGCCATTCTTTAATGAGGTGAGGTGTTACTACAGTTTGGATTTGCATTTCCCTGATGATTAGCAACAGTGGAACTTTTTAAAAAATATAACTGTTCACCATGTCTAACCCCATCATTTTGATTTGATGTCAGCAGTGTCATCTTCATCTTGAGATTAGTTTTGTTTTTGGTGTAGAAAGAATAAACATTTCCCTGTTTACACAAAATGGGAGAAAATGGTTTCCCATAGCCTTCTCTTAAGAGTGATTAAAAAAAATTCTCACAATCATTCAGAAAACATCTCCTTATAACCCTATGGCCAAAGTTCAGTCATGCTCTGAAGCAATCATCAGCAAGGGAGATGAGATTGTTTTTAGAGCAACCAGGTCATCTCTCAGACAGAGATGGGTTGGCTTTCCTCAGGCACATGAATTTATACAACCAGAATAGAAACTGAACAAACTTTGGGTTCTGTTAGAAAAGAACAGGCCCGCCGGGCATGGTGCTGCATTCTTGTAATTCCAGTACTTGGGAGGCTGAGATAGGAGAATTGCAGGTTTTCAGCCAGCCTCAGCTACTTAGTGAGGCCCTCTGCAACTTAGTGAGACCCTGTTTCAAAATAAAGGATAAAAAAATAGGGCTGGGGGTGTAGCTCAGAGGTAGAATGCCCCTGGGTTCAATCCCCAGTACCGCAAAAAAAAAAAAAAAAAAAGAAAAGAACAGGCCCATGGTTGTTCAGAAGTATCCACCAATGTTAACTACTCTTTTAGCTACAATATTTCCACATACAACTTTATTACCATTTATCTATTTTCAAAAATTCCCAACCCTACTTACATGTTTCTATTCCTTTCCTACAAGAGACAACAAATATTTAATCTGGTGCCTGCATTGGTCTAAAATTTCCAGATTAAAGCCATTGAAATGGTTTGGATTTAGAATGTCCCCCTAGCCATCATGCAAGCAAGGTAGCAATGATGGAAGCACGGCTTGGTTGCTAAGGACAGGTGCCTGCGGGTGTGCCCTTGGGAAACATTCCTCCTCCCCTGCCCTGCTTGCTTTCTGCCTCCGGCTCCCATGATGTGAGGTGCAAAGCCCCTGTGTGTGCGCTCTCTCTATCTCTATCTATCTCTATCTCTGCTTCCCACATCCATGCCCTGAGCTTCAGATCCTGTCTTCACATGGACTGGACCCAGAATCTCCAAAAAATGGGTGTATATAAATCTTCCTTCCTCTAAGTTGTATGGTCAGGTTTTGGATTTTAGCAGTGAGAATGTAGACTGAGACCGCCATTTTCTCCAGTCGGTCTAAACTGCTAAGTGAACGACGCCTAAATGATAAGGTAACCATTCCCTCACATTAACACACCAATCCGCAGTGAAATTTCTTCCACAAAATAGCAATGATAAAAATGCAAGAGAGGGAATAAATGAGATGCAATCCAAAATTATCACTGGACCATAAGTTATCTTATGATCCTAAACAAGAAAAGTAAAGTTTCCCAGATTTGGGAAGAGAATAGATTCCTAGATAACCCATGTTTCTGCTTTCTGAAGGCTTGTCTTCATCCATTTTCCTCTATAGACACACCGAGTAAATTATTCTGTTAATCAACTTTCTGTAATTGAGAAAAAATACCTGAGAAAATCAACTTAAAAGTGGAACAGGTTTTTTTATTCTGGCTTACAGCTTCAGAGGTTTTGGTCTGTGGTCACCTGGCTCTGTTTCCTATGGCAAGACCGCGTATCATGGCAGAGAGGAATGGAAGAGGAAAGTGCTTACCCCATAGAGCCAGGAAGCAAAGAGAGATAGGAAGGGGCCAAGGTCTCAATATCCCATTCAAGGGCACCCCCCTAATGACCTAACTTCATTCTATTAGGAATGGTGGAACCTCATGAAGGTTCCAGCCCCTGCCATCAGCTGAGGACCAAGCCTTCAATGCATGAGCCTTAAGTGCGCATTTAAGATCTAAACCATAAGAGGTATCATGGAGAATACCTTTCCTGCAAGTCTTATCAGCTGATTTTCTCAAAGAATTAAGGAGCCTGGGAACTTGCCAGTCCAAGTCCTAGGAGGTTACCAAGATTAGTATTTCTTTGGAAATAGATTTCTCAAAAAAACTCAGGATATCTCCAGTGTATTGGAATGTAATTGAACCTATGGGCTTGTAACTAACACCAGTGAGTTTCAGACCCATTCTAGGTGTCTGGATACTCTAGTTACCCATAGGAACAGGACTCTATATTTGTCTATTCAACTCCCCTCGCTTTATTGGCCTCTGTACCGATGCAACTGAAAATGGCATCGAATTGAAGTTCTGTTTCTGCCCCTTTAATGATACAGAGGATGCAGAGTAGAAGGTAGCTATGAGAAGCCAGAGAAATTAATTTTTACCAAACTCATCTGCTAAAAACCTAACCTCATAACCACTGCTAGCACTAACTCTAATGTAAGGCACAGAATTCAACTGTCCTAATCCTAAAAGGATCAAATTATCAGATTCTTCTTCAACTTGGATTTCAGTCCCCAGGTAGGAAGGGGTTCTCATAGTAAAAACATTTTTTTTCTCAATTTTCAAGTTTGTTTCTTCACTGTACACTGCAAACACAGCAAACATAATCTAGTGTTAACTTTTCTCATAATTTCCTCTAATGTTGCAGGTGCTCAATTTACAAAGGCACAACGAACAAGAGTTTCCCAGGTTTTGTTTTGTTTTGCTTTGTTTGTGGTACCAAGGAATAAGCCCAGGGGCATTCTACCTTCATGCTACACCCCCAGCCCTTTTTATTTTTTATTTTGAAACAGGATCTCACTACGTTACTGAGAGTCTCCCTATTGATGAGGCTGGTGTCCAACCTGTGATCCTCCTTTCTCAGCCTCCCAAGTACTGGGATTAGAGGCATGCACTACCACGCCAGGCCAGGCCAGTCCGATTTCCAACTTTTTTTTTTTAAAGCAATAACAAGGGTCACCTACATTCTATTCTGAAAGAGGGAGGTTTCACTGCTCTAATTCCTAGCTCCTCTACTCATTCAAATACATTTTTAAATAATTTTATTAATGCATTGCAATTACACATCATAGTGAGGTTCAAGGTGATACAAAAATACATGCACACAGCTTGTGGTATACTCCCCTCCACATTCCACCTTACTACCCCCTCCTCCCACCCAGTACCTGCTAGCAAAACTGGTAGTAATACCTCTATATATTGCTAAAGCATTATTTGAAATGTTTAGATCTTCCACAGGCAGTGCCCATTCTAAATGGCAAATGCTGTCACAGAAAGAGTATATTGACTGGAAAGAAGAAATAGTCTTTAATATTCTTGATTCAAATAATGTTATAAAAGAAGAAATTCTGTTGGCTCATGTAACAGAAGTCAAGCAGAATACATCCTAGGGTAGATGCATCATAATTTGATGCTGTCACCAAGGTCCAACATTCCCTTTCTATTCCCATCTTATTGTTGGCTCCATTGACAGGTTGGCAGCAAGATGGTTACAATAGTTTTAGAAATCACAACTGTGTACAGGGAAATGACACAACAGTGTAGGACAGAGAAAGAAGAAAAACTTTCATTCTGTCATATTTTTAAAATCAAAGAACATTTTCAATAATGCACCAGAAAAATTCTCTTTATATTCTTTTGACTAGGATTAAGTTCAATGTCTATTACTAAACTAATTACCACCATGAAGAAAGCATTATCATGATTAGTTTAGACTAACAATTGAGGATAGAATTGATGTAGGAAGCAATATACCATGATGACAACAAATATTTTGTCCACTGTACAAGTAATTTTAGATCTAATGAACACATGGATACCTATTTTGTAGAAATGGCCTTAAATAATAAGGGCTACTACTAAGTAAACATAATATGCCTCTACTATAGTCTCCCCACCAGAATCTTCCAATCATCCCTGAGGAGTGTTAATTTGGGGCTATATAAAAAACAGTCATGGCAACTGTTTACTATCATTTCTTAGGACTAGATATTCTCCCTTTTATAGTATAAAGCTCATGGCAAGTTCTAACAATACTTGGGATTTTATAACAAACACACTATACTTTAAAATCCAACTCTATCATTCCCTAATAGTACCACCATAAAAACAAAAACAAACAAAAAATGGTTAAGTTCCAGCTCTTGCAGTTACTATTTAGGCAAGCTGCTTCCAAGGCTCAGTTTTATCAGTTAAATAGGGATACTAATATCATCTCATCTCACAGGACTACTGAGTTTCAAGTAAAATCCCATGTGTAAGGCATCTATGCAGAGCCATCTACACACCAGAAAGTGAACTTCTCCTTTCTTTTTCTTTCCTGAGCACAATTTCTTTTCATAAATTCTCTCTACTTAAATCAAGAGCTGTCACCCAGATTAGGTGTTCCAGTAAGATATGTGGTTATCCTGTAAGTAGGGTGGGTCCTTATTATTTCGACATGCATTAATAATATTGTTGCCCAAAGCATCTTATTAAAGTGCATCTTCTTCAAAAAGTACTATTATATATATCCACAGATATTTAAAAGTGTGTACAATTTCTTTTAACATTATGACTCATACCAGAGAATGACAAAAAATATAGAAAGTTCCCAATGAGTGCAGTGGAAACCTATAAAAACCACAATATTATGTAGAGCCCATACTTGTAATAGTAATTAACAATGTATAAATCCACATTACATCATTTGATTAATATCAACAGCTGATTATTAAAGCACCTAAGGCAAGAAAAACAAAACACAATCTGTATATTTTCCCACACACTTATGATTTTCAACATATTACCATACACTCTTCATTTCTTCAGGAAAATATTATAAACAGGTTTCACAAACAATATACAGTACTCCAATTTAGCAACAAATGCATAAAACAGATACACTGCTTTATCACAGATTTTTTCTATATTTATTGTGCAGAAAATTTTATAACTTAAAATTTTCTTGATATCCAACCTTCCTGACAAGTGATATTTGGTAAAAAAGTAAATGGCCTCAATATGAACTAAATATCTAATATGAATATAACCACATTATTTTAACTAAAAATCAGAAGATACTGTCTTTAATATAGTTATTTCTTCTCAATGTTAGACATCCTGGGAGATATAACTAAAAGGCACATGCTTCTTATTATTGAATTTTCATTACAACTCAAGTACAGTTTTTTAAAAAGAAGAGTAAATATAGAAGAAGCTCCACAGTCGGCCTCATCATCATGCCACAGTCACTGTTATTTACACTGTGCTTTTTTTCCCAATGCTTAGGTGGGTTGAGTTAGTACAAGCAAAATCATACCTTTTCATATAATTTTGATTGTTGCTTATGTAACATAATAAATATTTCAGATATTCTCATGATTGTCTTAGCAGTTTTTAATAAATCTATAGTTTACCATTAAGACTATACAGATTTACATAACCATTTCTATAGAGTCTTCTAAGTGATTTCCAGTACCATTTGGAACATTTTTGTGCACATAATTTCCTATACTTATGACAAACTTAAATGGGTTAGATGTTAGAAATCAAACAGCTCATTCTAGATCTCATAGACAAGTTTAATTCTGATATGTGTTTCCAAGTTTCATTTTACCAACTGAGAGCTCTCCTCTGATATGTGTTTCCAAGTTTCATTTTACCAACTGAGAGCTCTCCTGTAATAGTCTGATTATGGCATAGCAACGGTAGTGTCAGGAGTAGAAAGAAAAGCTAAGTGCTTGTAGCTTCTGCCTCGCCCCTCCTTTTCTGGATATGTAAAGCTTTATGGATGACTATTTACTTTTCTGTCAAGGTCACTTATGATTAGAAGAGTAATAGCAATTGTTAAATGAAAACTACATGAAATACATATTTTATGTTCTAGTAGGGGGTTGAAAAACCAGGCAAAAAGAAATCCTTCAGGTTTCAAGTTTTATAAGAAATACCATATATGGCTAGTAGCATGGCTAGAAGGTATTAGAAAAGTGACCAGGGGCCTGGCATGGCGGCGCACGCTTGTAATCCCAGTACTTTGGGAGGCGGAGACCGGAGGATCCGGGTTCGCGGCCAGCCTCAACTCTCTCTCTCTCTCTCTCTACTTAGTGAGGCCCTCCGCAACTTCGTGAGACCCGGTTTCAAAATAAAGTATAAAATATAGGGCCGGGGGTGTAGCGCGGAGGTAGAACGCCCCTGCGTTCAATCCCCGGTACTGCAAAAAAAAAAAAAAAAGAAAAGTGACCAGGGAAAGAAATGTCAGTCCCTATAATGAGCTACCTATGGTAGCAATGAATAAGGTGACAAATGTAAAACACATGTCATTTAATCTAAGAGCTACACTTCTAAGAATATATCATTTTAATTTTATAGAAATAAAAATACATGAACATCATAGTTCACACACAAACACCCTTATTGTTCACTGCAGCATCAATAGACCATGAGATAGTTTATAAGTTATAAAACATAATGGATATAATATGCCAACACAAAAAGTTTTACAGAATGTAAATAAATATATATATATATATATAATATGTGTGTGTATAATAGATAAAAAGAGAGAGTTTATAATATATATAAAGTGAGAAAGAGTTTTGATAATGAAAATAAATGCATCTAGGAAGATACTAAAGTGGTAGAAATCATTTTGGAGGGTTTTATGGACTTGATATTTCTGCTATTGGAGCCTTTGGTGGATAATTATGTCATGAGATTGGAGTCCTCATGAACATGATTAGTACTGTTGTAAATAGAGGCCAAAGAACTCTTATGCTATACAAGGATACAAGAAGTCAGTTTTGGTCAGCAACCTGAAACAGCGCTCTTACTGACCAACCATGTTGGCACCCTGATCTGGGACTTTCAGCGTCCAAAAACTGAGAGAAATAAATCCTTAATGTTTCTAAGCCACCCAGTATATAGACATCTGTGATAGCATCCTGAACCAAGACAGAGCAGGAGGCAGATTGAAAGGAGATTATGAGTTGAGGTGATTATTCGTTTTCACCAAAAATAAGTGTTTTAAATGACAGCCTGTTCATGTAACATAAAAATGATAATGGAACACCAAAAAAGTCTTGCCCTCAGGGTATGGCACTACACAATTCATGCTTATTAAATATTTTGATTCCTGATTTTCTAACAGTAAGGGCAAGAACAGAATATCCCGAAAGATACTTAATAGAGCAGGATCAACAATAGAAGGGAAATAGAAGAAGAGGGCTCAGTCCAATCACCAGTGGATGCAATGAATTCAGTAATGTTAGTTAACCTATATGAAGAGTTTGCTGATAGTATCTATCAAATGAGATTTAAGAAAGATTTTTAATATTCTAATTTTAGTACATAAATTTACAACTTCTGTATAAAAAGATAAAAATATTTTAATAAAAGAAATTCCTAATTCTGATTTTCAGAATTTCCATTTTTCAAAAAAAGCTTTAGGGTAACCATTTAAAGAGGATACTATTATCAATTAAAAAACCTTTCTCCTTTTAATTTCATAATGTTAACATTAAAAACAAAATAAATAATTTTAATATTATTCTAAAGTATTATGCAGAGAATTTAAGACTAAAATGGTAAAGATAAGGTTTTCTTTCCTGCAGTGTTACTCTCATGCTATTTAACATCCTAGATATAAAATTACCTGGGCCCCGTTACGTATGTACACCACGTGGTCTCCTTTCTGTTTTATTCTTATTCATTTAGTTAGCCATGGTACAGTGAAAACATGCACTCTGCCGCTAGGCCAACTTACATGGGGTTTTCTTTCTTTCTTTTTTTTTTTTTTTTTGCGGTGATTATTCGGTGATTGAACCCAGGGGCATTCTACCTCCGATCTACACCCCCAGCCCTATTTTTTATCCTCTATTTTGAAACCGGGTCTCACGAAGTTGCAGAGGGGCCTCACTAAGTAGCTGAGGCTGGCCGCGAACCCGGATCCTCCGGTCTCCGCCTCCCAAGTACTGGGATTACAAGCGTGCGCCACCACGCCTGGCCTACTACATGGGGTTTTCTAAAACTTGAACTTCATGATAACATTTCTGGATTACTGACCAATAAGTACATTTATAGTTTTCTATTTAGACAAAAAGACATTTTATTATTTCAATAACCCATGCCATTTTATTATTTCAATAACCCATGCCAACACAAGTATTGCAACAGAGTAAACAGGAAATGGGATATTTTCCTGAATTCTTTTTTAGTCTAGTTTCTGCTTATCAATATTTAAAAAAATACTTTATATTTTATTTTTTCTGTTAATTATGAAATATCCAAAGCAATTCATTCAACAAATGACAACTATCAACAATGTGGTCAACACAATTAGAAATATCAAGAGGTAAATATGAATATACAAAACATAAGAAAAACATTTAATGTCCCATGTAAAGAGAAATGACTGTGACTTGGTGGATATACAACTCAGTAGTTTTGAGGGAAGGTGGGATGGATAGGAATTATATAATTTCTCAAGAACAGAAGAGTTGATGAAGAAGATAATTTCTCTGATAGGGTCATTATAAGCTTAACATCAATGGATCTAGAGACCTGGGTTCACAGTAGGAACAAAGTAGACTCTCAGTAAAGAATAATAATAATATTCATCATCATTTACCCAACATTTCAAAAATAATATCATCTATATCAAATTGCACTGACCTTTACATACATTTGTTTCAAAGGAAATACCTCATTTACAAAGATAATTTGAAGACTAACATAGGCATTCTGTCATTTTTCCAATTCAAATGTATTCTATTAATAAGTGGTTTTTAGACCCTTTGTAAGTTCATTCACAATATTCAAGATATAAAGATTTATAATTTCCATTTTCTGGTCATAATAAAAAATAACCCAAAACAACAACAACAGAAAGGAAAAAATAAGTCATTCAAATGCACACTGAATGAATAACCCCACAAGTAAACACTTAGGATGTTGCAATAACATTTAGCATCTCCTGAGGCACTGATGGATAGTCACTCACACACACACACACACACACACACACACACACACACATGCACACTCATCAGGTTTCAACATTTCCAATTTCTTCTCTCTGGTCATCAGAACTAGAACAAATCTCAGCAAGAGTATGGCTGCAATTATCTCACAAGGCTTACTTCCGAGCAGTATATTAGCAAGGGAAATATCCCCTACTGGTTAAAATCTCAAATATAGATACTGAGGAATCACAGAAATAGGTTAGGCACTGGAAAAACACTTTGCTGTGGCCTGATTTCATTTAATATTTACAGATAAGAAATACACAAGAAAAATTCAGAATGTACATTGATTTCTACCCAGATGGCAATAGTACCAGAAAAACTGTAGCTGCATGTGTACTGTATGGCAAATGGGAAGCATTAGCAAATGAGCGTCTAGATGTCTGAGAAAGAGCTACCACTTACCCATATCCACAGAAAATATGAATCAGCAACTAGGCCAAAGGTATAAGTCTTTCCAAAAGATGAATATACATAATTTTGCAAGTATCACACAGATTGATTTAAACATAACGGTTACAATTTCACACTGATATTCTGCCTGACAACTCTGAAGATCAAAATATAATACCATATAGGACAATTAATCAAGAATGTATCTTTAGTTACTGTGAAGAAATGAGACAGAGACTAGCAGTAACATAGAATAGCTTTTCTGTGTAGGAAAGAATATTGTACAGGAATAAAATATAGAACACACAAGTTTGAGAAATATTTTATAAAGATATAATAGCTTTAGGCTATCAAATCTAAATATGTTGATTTCTATCTTTCTTATTCTCAATTTTCTTAAACAGCATTTCTCAATCTAAAACTATTCAATATTAAATAACAGTAGAGGGACCTATACTGAAGGCAAATACATATTTTGGGATTGCTCATATAATAATTCTTTGGTTCACCATAGTCTATCAAGATCAAATTAATAAGTTCAAACACAGAAGGCTAAGCTTTCAAACATGAGACTACAATGAAAGTTCATCCAAACATACAAATGTCAAACAGCTTGCAGAAACACAAGCCAGATGTCTGTCTGCTAGCATACAGGCACACCTTCACATGTGTCTGTTTCTAGTGTCCTCATGTTTCATTTGAAGCTGTCCAGAAAAAGCTAAGTAGAAAGCTATTTTCAATTATTGACCTCTAGTAGAAGACACTTCTAATTTGGAAGTATTGCTTTACACAATCTATGATACAGATAAAAATCAGGATTTGAAGCTGTTTTAGGCAATAGGAAAAAAGGAATTCAGTATACCACAGCTTGGATCTGTGTTATAAAGTGAATCATGTAACTATAATTAAACAAGCATTCCTCAATAGACTTATTCTATTGGCTTTCCACTAAATAATGAAAAGTAATCTAAAAAGACAAGCCTGATCATGTTATTTCTCTAGTTAAATTCTTAAAGTTTTCCCTTGTATTTAGAAATAGCAAATTTTTAGTACGGTTTTGAGAATTAACTTCAATCTAACAATTGCACAGCACAGAGGAGAGCTTTTCCCAACACATCGAAAAATGAGGATCCTTTTCAACTTTCAGAACCTCTTGTAGGTTGTAACACCCAGGCAAATTCCAGTATTTACTAACTGAATAGTATAGAATTGTAATTGTGAATTCAGGAATGTATTTAAATTATCTTCATCAATCATAACATCAATACATACTTGAAAATAATTTATTACCTAAAAATTCTGAGATTTAAGTACATTTGAAGACTTAGTGTTTGAAGACTAAGACTGCTTTTTGACTGAAGGTTTAGTAACTACTCCTAAGGTAAAGAGACTAAGGAATTAGGAATTTCCTGGGCACTAGGTGGATTTATACTGTTGCAGCTCCACTGCCTAGCACCATAACTGCAGAGATTATGTGGTCAATACTTATTTGCTAAAAGAATAAACTACTGAAGACCAGAGTTCAGGTCTTAATTACTAGGCTTTGGGTCTTTGTCCTGGTTGCTTCCACTAAAAGACTGAATATCTGAGAAACTCCTTCCCTCAGCTCCTCCAGAGATCTGCCTAAATGTCATCTTAATGAGGCACCCCCCCACGTGGGATTCTCAATGTCCCCATTCCCTTAATCTGTCTCATTTACCCGCTCACCCCCAGCATTCATCACATTCCATCATTCTATCATTCTCTAACTTACTATGTAATTTTTGTATTGTTTTTACTATTTCCTACCAA